>CAIGRT010187867.1:0-34804 GCA_903798405.1 Fraxinus platypoda | reverse complement strand
AAGGTCATTTTGGAATTAGACAACAATGGGAAGGTCATTTCCTCCTATTTCCTCACGGCTCCACCCGTAAATCTCAGCATCCCTTGTATTATTTTGCCCGATCTTCGCTGAGTCGCTGTCCGCGTAACCTGTCCGTTAATTCCACATAAACCCAAAAGCTCGAAATTAGTAAAAATGGCGGAAACTGAAACCGTAGTTGATCCTCAGCCCTCTAAAGAAGAAGAAGCTGCAAATGGAAACGAAGAACATATGCCCGATGTTCAGAAACCTAGTGACGATTCCGATTCCGATTCCGATTCCGACGACGAAACTCAAGAGAAGGCCCAAACTGAAGCCCTAGAATTGGATCTCTACAATAATCCCTCCAATTACGACGCTCATGTTCAAGTAAACACTGATAACGCACATCTCTTCACTCACACACTTGTATTATTGGTCCACGATTAATGATTTTTTGATAAATGAATTTTCTCTTGATATTTTGAAAGTTTCGAAGTTAATTATGAAATTGTGGTGATATTTATATTGTTATACATCATGGCTGTAATTAGTTTTAGTTTCTTTTAGGTTAACGATTTGAAGTTGAAGGTTTTCACATCGTTTTTGGTCCTTCAATTATGTGTTATAACTTATAAGATCAGCTTTAATAATTAATGCCTCTTTTTTTGTCAAAATAGTAGAGACACTGGTTTTCAAGAGCTATGGAGGTGGTTGTTTGATGACTTTTTGTTCTTTGAACTTTTTATTACTTGGTCAGTCGAAAGTTAAGTTAATGCGTAATGTTGTTACCTTCTCTATCTGTAGGACATTTTGTTCGTCCATGAACGAACTTGAAGATAACTTTTCTTTCCGGTAATGTGGATTTATATTTTATCTTCTGTGGTTGTGTAGTATATTAAACTTTTGAGGAAGCAAGGGGATATAGATAAGCTGAGACAAGCAAGGGAGGCAATGAGTGCGCTGTTTCCTCTAAGTCCTGAAATGTGGCGAGAGTGGGCTAAGGATGAGACTACCATGTGCTCTGGGTATTTTTTCATATTAACTTTTTGTTTCATTCCACTTAGTTATATGCTTGTATTTATTGTTCTTGAAGAATTATTATTGCAGTGCATGTCATTACTAGCACGATGGCTTGTTTTGTTGTCGAAATTTTGACTCATAACATCATCTGCTTATATTTATTTCTGACTTTTTTTTTGTCATTGTTGTTCTATTTCTTAATGATCCTTTTTATCACAGATATGTGTTTTGTTATGACTGATATTCTCCTGAAGTCAGAGCTACTTCTAAAGATTTTTAGTGAAATCTATTTTGATTTATGAAAATAGAAGGAAGCAGAAAATAAAATGAAAGAAGGAAGATAAATGTTATACTGGGGTTGGGGAGTGTTGGAAATCAAGAAGATATTTGACAGCAATTACCAAGATTGAATTGTTGTAAATTAGGAAGTCAATCATTGTAAATTAGGAATGTATCTTTGTTAGGTAAACTAATTAGTTGTTAGTTATTATTTTCCTTGTTTAGATGTTATTTCCTAAGTTTTTTATTTCCTGTAACTACTATAACTAGGAATCTATGTAATTCAGAGAAAATTAATTCAATAGAAGAATTCATTCTCTCAGTTTTTATGGTATCAGAGCCAGCAATTGCGTGCTGACTCCTTCTTGTTCTTCCCTATTTCTTTTTCCTTCCCGTTTCCCATTTTTTGCCTCGGCTGTAGCACCATGTCTGATGCTTCAATTGAGTCTGTTGTTGTCCCACCATTCTCCTCTGTTACAAACCCCGTCAAAAGGTAGTAGAACCAACTCCGAGTCTCACTCTGTTCAAATTACCACTAATGGCTTGAATGGTGATAATTTTTTGCGTTGGTCTCAATCGGTTCGCATGTACATCCGAGGACGTGGGAAGATGGACTATTGGACCGGTAAAAAAACAGCCCCTGCAGAAGATGATCCGGCCTATGCGACTTGGGATGCTGAAAATTCCATGGTCATGACATGGCTTGTTAATTCTGTGGAAAAAGATATTAGTTCTAACTATATGTGCTATCCAACGGCACAAGAGCTTTGGGAGAATGTGAACCAGATGTATTCAGATTTGAGTAATCAATCTCAAATTTTTGAGTTGACCCTCAAACTTGGTGAGATGCGTCGAGGAGAGGACACCGTCACCAAGTATTTCAACTCTCTGAAACGGGTGTGGCAAGATCTTGATCTATTACCTATGAATGGAAATCTGTGGAAGACAGCAAGCATCACAAGAAAATTGTTGAGGACAATTGAATTTTCAAATTTCTTGCTGGCCTCAATATTGAATTTGATGAAGGGGGAGAATTATTGGACGACAGCCCCTTCCTTCAATTGGTGATGTTTTTTCGGAGGTGAGGAGAGAAGAGAGTTGAAGGAATATAATGCTAGGCAAGAAAGGATCTGGTGATGTTGTTGAATCCTCTGCCTTAGTGACTGCAAAGTCCAGCAAAGCCGTAACTTACCAACGCAGGAATGATGACAAACAAAGGGACTAGTGTGATTACTGCAACCAACCACGCCACACCCGGGAGAATTGCTGCAAACTTCATGGCAAACCAGCAAATTGGAAGAACAGAAAACCTGGAGACAGATCTAGTCAAGCTTTCCCTACTGCCAATGAGGCCGAGGTCAGCCCATTTACTAAGAAATATATGGAGCATCTCCTTACACTACTAAAGTCCAATTTATCATATGATACTCCTAGTGTTACTTTGGCTCAGACCGGTAATGAATCTAATGCCCTTTCTTGTTGTCTAAATTCATCCGCTCCTTGGATAATTGATTCAGGAGCCTCTGACCATATGACTAGTTCTTCACATTTTTTTAAATCTTATTCACCATGTTCTGGAAATGAAAAGGTCAGAATTGCAGATGGTTGGTTTTCATCAATTGCAAGTAAAGGCTTAATAAAAATTTCAGAAAAATAGTTCTTAAATCTGTTCTTCATGTTCCTAAACTTGCCTGCAATCTACTGTCAGTAAGCAAATTATCCAAAGATTCTAATTGTCGTGTTACCTTCCTCGAATCTCATTGCACTTTTCAGGACCGGAGCTCGGGGAGGACGATTGGCAATGCTAGGATGATAAATGGTCTCTACTATTTTGATGATAATCTATCTTGTAATAAAGAAGCTTAGGGCTTTAGTAGTATTAGTTCTAACTTTGTTCGTGAACAAATAATGATCTGGCATTACAGATTAGGCCATCCCAGCTTTTCTTATCTAAAACATCTATTTCCATCGTTGTTTAGACATATAGACTCAACATCTTTTCAATGTGAAAGTTGTTTTTTGTCCAAAAGTCATCGTGCAACCTATCTTCCTAAACCTTATCGTGTATCAAAACAATTCTATTTATTTCATAGCGATGTGTGGGGACCTTCAAAGGTTACTACTATGTCTGGAAAGAGGTGGTTTGTGACCTTCATAGACGACCATACTCGTCTTCGTTGGATTTATCTAATGCATGAGAAGTTTGAAGTTGAAAAAATATTCAAAAATTTTTACAGTATGATTGAAAATCAATTTCAAACAAAAATTAGTATACTTCGATCCGACAATGGAAATGAGTACTTTAATAAAGTTTTGAAATCATTCTTACAAGAAAAAGGTATTTCTCACCAATCTTCATGTCGTGATACCCCTCAACAAAATGAAATAGCAGAGAGAAAAAATAAACATTTACTTGAAGTAGCTCGTGCAATAATGTTTTATATGAATATTCCAAAATATTTATGGGGAGATGCTATTTTGACTGCATCTTATTTGATCAACCGAATGCCTACACGAGTTCTATAGTATGTCACTCCATTAGATTGCCTGAAAAAGGAATTTCCCAACTCTAGAATTAACTCAGCATTACCTTTAAAGATTTTTGGTTGCACAGTTTTTGTTCACATACCAAACAAATTTCGGTCTAAATTATATCCGAGAGCTGAAAAATGTGTCTTTTTAGGGTATGCTCCTAACCAAAAAGGGTATAAATGTGTTAACCCCCAAGCAAAAAAACTCCATGTTACTATGGATGTCACTTTTTTGGAAAATACCCCATTTTTTTCCAAAAAATTTCTTCAGGGGAGAACATAGGTAAAAAATAAGATAATTTTTGGGACAAATCTGCACCTTTACCAAATACATTAGTTGACTTTTCCTCTCCACAAATCAATAATTCTTCTCAGGACAAAGGAAACAACATTCAAGATGTTGACAAATCATGTTTGTTACTAACAGAGAAGGAAATACTGCAAAAGGATAAATTTAATCCGAATTGTGAACTTCTTATTTATACTAGAAAGAAGATCTCTGAAAGAAATAGAGACCTTCCTATCATCCCAGTGCAGGATCAATCAGAATCCCTGGACAATGGCTCCTTGAATACTTTAGGTAACTCTTCTCTCATTCCTGCCTTGTCAAATTCTGTTCCTATTTTACCTCCTGCTCCCATTTCAGATTCAGATCCTGTAGTAACTCTGAAAAATACAACCTCGGATCTTGATGTTCCAATTGCCATAAGAAAAGGAACCCGAACATGCACTAAATATCCTATTGCCAAATATATCTCCTACCAAAAACTCTCAAATAATCATAGAGCATTTACCTAAAAAATTTCTCAAATTGTCGTGCCAAGAAATATTCAGGAAGCACTAGATGATACAAATCGGAAATTGGCAGTACTTGAGGAGATTATGGCACGTGGGAGATAGTTGACTTGCCAAGGGACAAGAAAACTGTAGGGTGCAAATGGGTTTTTACAGTGAAGTGTAGGGCTGATGATAGTATAGAAAGGTACAAGGCAAGACTTGTTGCAAAAGGTTTTACACAAACCTGTGGAATCGACTATCAAGAGACATTCGCCCCTGTGGCCAAAATAAACTCAATCTGAGTATTATTGTCCCTTGTCGGGAATTCGAATTGGCCCTTACACCAATTGGATATAAAAAATGCTTTCCTTAATGGAGACTTAGAAGATGAAGTTTTTATGAGTTTGCCACCAGGGTTCGAAGAAAGACTTGGTGTGGATAAAGTCTGCAGATTAAGAAAGTCATTATACGGCCTCAAACAATCCCCAAGGGCTTGGTTTGAACGCTTTGGCAAAGCAGTAAAACGTCATAGATATTTTCAGAGTCAAGCAGATCATACCATGTTTTATAAACACTCAAAAGAAAGTAAAATTGATATTTTGATTGTTTATGTGGATGATATTATCTTGACAGGAGATGATAGTGCTGAACTGAAAAGACTAAAGGAAAGGCTTTCTGATCAATTTGAGATCAAAGACTTGGGTGCATTGAAGTATTTCCTTGGAATGGAGTTTGCTAGGTCTAAGGAAGGTATATTTGTTAATCAACGCAAGTATGTACTGGACTTGCTTGGAGAAACAGGCATGCTTGGCTGCAAAACAAGTGAAACAACAATGGAACCCAACACAAAATTACAGCATGCTAAGACAAGAACTGTAGTGAGCAGGGAAAAATATCAACGACTTGTTGGAAGGTCAATCTATCTATCTCATACACGATCGGATATAGCATTTTCGGTGAGTATGGTTAGTCAATTCATGCATTCACCTGGACCGGTGCATCTTGAAGCAGTTTATAGAATTTTGAGATATTTGAAGGGGACTCCTGGAAAAGGTCTACTTTTTAAAAATCGTGGACATATACGAGGAAACTAACAGATAGGAGATCAACATCCGGATATTGTTCCTTTGTTGGAGGAAACTTGGTTACTTGGAGAAGTAAAAAACAAAATGTAGTTGCTAGAAGCAGTGCAGAGACAGAATTTAGAGCAGTGGCTCATGGTATTTGTGAGTTTATGTGGATTAAAAGATTGTTAGAAGAGTTGAAGACTCCAAATTCTTTGCCAATGAAGTTGTACTGCGACAACAAGGCAGCAATTACAATTGCCCATAATCCAGTTCTTTATGACAAAACAAAGCATGTAGAAGTGGATAAACACTTTATCAAGGAAAAACTTGACAGTGGGCTGATTTGTATGCCATACATCCCAACTACTGAACAGATTGCCGATGTATTTACTAAGGGACTGCACAAGAAGCAATTTGACATGTTTTTGGGCAAGCTGACTATGGAAGATATCTTCAAGCCAGCTTGAGGGGGAGTGTTGGAAATCAAGACGATATTTGACAGGAATTACCAAGATTGAATTGTTGTAAATTAGGAAGTCAATCATTGTAAATTAGGAATGTATCTTTGTTAGGTAAACTAATTAGTTGTTAGTTATTATTTTCCTTGTTTAGATATTATTTCCTAAGTTTTTTATATCCTGTAACTACTATAACTAGGAATCTATGTAATTCAGAGAAAATTAATTCAATAGAAGAATTCATTCTCTCAGTTTTTAGGGAGTAAAAAATTGACGAGGTAATGGGAAGCTTGGGAGAGGCTGAAATTTGCGACTGAAGCTTGTCCCACGTTACCTCGTGGAAGGTATGGAATATCTCATCTTATTAGCGCTCAGTGCATCTCATTAGAGTTTAGACTTATCCTGCTCTCTTCCACTTCTCCCTTTGCTAGAAGAGTTTTCGTTACATAAACGTAAGGTATAGCGAAATGGATATTGAGGCGGGAAGTAGGACTATGAAGAGATAATACATTGCCAATAATTCTAGAGGATAATCTTGAAATCAAAATAAATCATCTTACTGTCTAGAGGACTCCGATTTAGGGAGTGTATATATATATATGTATGTACATTGTACTTACACACGTGACATGTTACTATTTGGTTAAATGTATCTCTACTAATGTCTCCATTAAGATGATGAATTGTAGGTTTTATGTCCACTAGTCAACGTTGAACTATGAATGCTTTATAAGTGCTGTAAAATTAATATTTGAATATGCGCGAATGTTAATTAAATTATATTTAATACCAGGAAAAATATATACGACGATAATGTTAAATCATTTATTTAATTTTCAATTAAGTGAAATTAGATGTTAATTAGTATACATGGACGTGAATAATGAAATGCATTCTTGAATGTGAATTCTAATTAAGTTATAATTAGAATTAATAATATTGAAATGCATAAATGAAGATAAATATTAATTAAATGAACGTGAATGTGAATGTTAATAAATTGAGAATTAATAACAGGGACATGGAGATGGAGATGGAGATGGACGTGAATGTTAATGTAAATGTGAAATTCTAATTAATATTAATTAAATAAATGTGGATGCTAATTAATTGAATATTAATTATAGTATTTATTACAGTTTGTAAATTAAATACATATTGATGAAATAATTGAATTGTAATAGGGATATAATCGTCCAAAAAATGATTCCCATTTGATGTGACATTTAATATATTATAGATTTCTACAAAGCTGAAGGCAAATTCTTCTTTTGAATTGTGAACAACTTAATATATGTTGTTTGGTATCTTTGCAATATTTTGTTTTGTCACCGACTTGTGGGTTAGTTTCTCAGTGGTGGTTGGTTTATGCGGGGACTTTGCTCAAGATAGTTCAATGTCTCTGCTAATAATTGCAATATGCGGTTTGCCTGTCTAGATCTATGCTGTAACATTGCAAAAGTTGCTTTGCTTCTCTCTCTTCCTCTACGAGTCTTGTGCACATTTTTGTATTTGTTTTAATTGTAATTTGATATATTCAAATACAGGATAAATATGGCTGGTTGCTCTATTGTGTCATAATTTGGTATTCATAGTCTTTTGGCTTTTCTCGACGCTTACTTTTGTTCATTTTACTTTTCCTTCTGCATTCTTTTACAGAGAGGATGCTTTCCTTGCGGTGGAAAAGCTTTACGAGCGAGGGCTGTCTGATTATCTGGTTTGTTCTGGTGCTTATGGCCAAGTCTCTGTCTTTCTGAAAAGTGAATTGATAAGTATCCCCTACCCCAAATTCCTGACCCAACCCTTGGAAAATTAATTATGTCCACGAGTGAGATACCTGTAGTTTCATAGTAGAGTACATCTCTGTTTCATCTTTTAGAAATATGAAGCTAAAGGAAAAGAAAAAGCGATTCTTACACATGAAGGTGCAGTTTATTGAAGAAATATGAGAGAATGTCGTTATCACAATGTCTTATATCATGATTAAGTTATACAATTAGATTGATGTATCCTTTAATAGTTTTTGTCCAGAACCATGAACTTAAAGTAGGGTGAATGAGCTAGCTTGAGTTGGGCTTAGTGGTTGGCCTATTTGTTCTTTGAGCCAAGCTTGTATCAGCTCTCCTGGTAAATGATATCAGCAACTTCATCCACTGAGTAGGTAACGATAGAAACATAGTTAAACATATATAACAGAAGTACGAACTGAAACATAGACTCGTATACAGAAGGGTGCACTCAGTTCTGACTGCTAGTTGCGCTTACACATTTATTTTCAAGTA
Source organism: Fraxinus platypoda (assembly GCA_903798405.1). Classification (NCBI taxonomy): domain Eukaryota; kingdom Viridiplantae; phylum Streptophyta; class Magnoliopsida; order Lamiales; family Oleaceae; genus Fraxinus; species Fraxinus platypoda. Next base: position 26,390 of record CAIGRT010187867.1, on the reverse strand, counting down.
CTGTATTACACCCAATTCAACCCATAGGTATATATTTCTATGCATACAGCTCTTTTTCCTCTATGATTCACTTCTGTAGATTTCTTTCCTTTAATCTTAGAGGACTGCTTTGTGTTTGAACTCTATACTCACAAAAAAATGTAGAACTTCTAATTAAGAGTTGCATCCTATTTCAATGACTATGCAAAGATTGATAAAAAAAGAATCGTGGTACTTTGAGTATTCAATCTTTGATGCTGGTGAATATGTCACTATTTCTTTAATAAGCTGCCAGTTTCGCATCCTGGCATAGTTTTATGATATCAAAATTTGTCCTTGAATTAGCATGGAGGTAACTTAGTTTGAAACGGTGGCACTTTTAGATCCGTAAGTCGAGAGCACATGAGAATAGAGCGATATTCTGGGATTTAATAGTACCTCTCTGTTGTTTGTAAATATTATATAAATTAGGGAATATACAACATTTATTAGGATGTATTCTATTAGGTGCTATCTACTTCAACCATGAAATTAGGGTTAGATGAATATTTTTTCCGGGCCGAGGATCACGAAAAGGGTGAAAAAATGAGTGGATCCAGCTTCATCTGTTCTGCATTATACTTGCGAGCACTTGGTCAAGAAGAAACTGGATAACTGTAGAACCTCATATGAATTATCCTTCCGCTGTTTTTTACAGATAAAAAATTAAGCCTCCGATTGGCAAAATTCATAAATCATCTATAAATGGTCAAAGTTCATTTTCAAGGGGATAGCATTTATGTTATGCATGTCCGTGGAATTTTGAAACATCCAAACACCTCATAGGCTTTAAGGGCTTCGTAGCATCATCAATAAGAAAACCGATAATGAGTGGGCCCAAATAATTTGATGGGGGTAGTTCACATTCCAATGGATCTTAATTACTATCCACTTGTCCACCATTCATTTTTGTGTATTTATAAATTCTTCCCAAATGGAAGCTAAATGTGGAAAATTTTGAAAAAAGAATTCTTATTTAACTTATCAACAGGAAGTAATTCTGCAGTATTCTAACTCAGCTTGCTTACTATCATGATGTTTCAGAGGACAATGCGAGTAAAAAATTGACTGATGTTTTTCTCTGCAGTCTGTTGCCCTGTGGTGTGACTACTTAAATTTTGTTCAAGAGTATGATTCATCAGTCCGTGAATGTTCTACTCTTGGTATTTCAAAGGCGAGAAATCTCTTTGAGCGTGCTATTACTGCTGCTGGGTTACACGTTGCTGAGGGTTGCAGTATATGGGAATTATACAGGGAGTTTGAACAAGCTATTTTTCTCACTATTGAAGAAACTGACTCTGAGGTAGGAACTTTAGCTCCGTTTTCTTTCTGTAGCTACATATAATGACTTTTTGTCTTCCTGTGTGATATTGGTGTCTGACCAATATCCACGGTTTGAATGTCGTGTTATTTGTGCAGGAATTATGTATAGTGGCTTTTTGTGTGTGTGTGTGTGTGTATTTCTTCATTATTGGGCTAGCATGAGATATTGCCTACATTTTCAGTTTTTTGGTCATTTTCATATAGAGGTTATTACTTCTGAATTCATGGATATTGGAATCTTTTGGCGGGAGTGTAGTGATTAGTGCAGTTCCTTGGCTGATTTGTAGTCCCAAAAATGGAGCTAAGGCAAAAGGGGCTTTATTTGTCACTTAGAGGGTGCAAAAGTTCTTCCTCTTTGTCATGCAATCTCCTTTTTGTTAAAATATAAATTTGAAAGAATTTATAATGTGGATGGTAAATCTAGAGCTGCACTCTGAGATGTTCATAAGAGGAATTTGATTATAGTTTGCAAGTTGTGGATCGAGTAAGGAATTTGAAAATACCTCACTGTCCGTGCGGAAGTTAAATTTTCTTAATTTATTGTTTCTGTCTATTAAAATTCATGTTATAGGATTGACGAAGGTTTACGTTGGCTATCAACCTATCGCAGCCTTCCTGTGCTCGGGCTTGGGACTGATTATGAAAAAGTCTTTAGTTTTTGTGTTTGTTGATTGCTTCTATATTAATAGTGAACGTGCGTTATACAAGTTAATGTGGATTCTTGTAAGGCTTACCTTGAAACTGGACATGCATTTTAGCCAAAAAATTATGAAGTAGGTTAGAATTTTTATTTTTTATTTTTTTTCATAGTTACTAGTTTTAAATTAGATAATTTTCCGTTTCCATTAATTTGCTAAGTTTCCACCTTTAATATTGATTTTTTTAAGTAAAAAAAATCTAGTCCTTTTGAGTTATGTAGACTATTTAAATGATTATTGATATATTGATTGATATTGAACTTTCACCTACAATTCTTCTCTTGCCTCTGCTTCTATTTCTGTCTTTTCTCTTTCTTTCTAGTTTTCATTTTCGTGCTTTGCTCTGGATCAGTTTGGTATTAGAGCCTACTCGCTCTTTTCACCAAATCCCAGCCAAATGCTTCATTATGTGGTGTTTTTCTTTAAAAAGAACGAGGCACTACTTACCCTATTTGTTTGTCAAAAAACTTTACACATTATCAATCAGGAATTTCCACTTGGTCCGAGCATTATGTTGCCCTTGTGAAATGTGAAAGTTATGTATAGATACATGGGAATAGCCAGGAATTTACAACAGGGTGCTAGAAATAAATTTTTATGCGGAGTTTGAGAGTAAGAGAATTTTATTTATTAAAAGCTAAAACACACCTAGCTAGCGGACAGGCCCACCAACAAGGCTAACAGTGATATGTTTCTAACTCTAATGTTTTTAAAATATTTCAGCATTTTTTCCTCTATATAAAGACTAAACCAACCTCAAAAGCAACACAACATTCCTAACACAAATTAATAAAATATATTGGGAACCAAGTTCCCCTCCAACTATAGGCAAGATAAAATTACTAAGGAATAAAATCAAAAGCTCTATGAAATGCTACTATTGTGAAGATTTTACTGTCTATAGAGTGTTTTGAGCAACGGATGGTGAAGGTGTGAGGGGCCAATGAATGAATGAAAAGAAAAGAAGAGATTAGGGGTAGGAAAGGGATAGGCATATTAAAACTTACCTTTTTATTGTGGCTGGGTAGGCTCTGGCAAATGCTCGATCTGCCCCTGTATAGATACATCACTGTGTCCTAGCAAAACAATCTTTTATTAAATATACACAACATAAGGAGAAGGAAGATGTTTGGAGTAGATAGTGGAAGCGAGTAAATATATAAACAATTAGAACTGCTACTTTTTAGGCTTTTATTCAATTTTTTTCCTGCCTTTTTCAGTTTTTTGAAAAAATTGTCTGCGCCATGGACTCAGTATTTGATCTTGCCCGGTGTCAGGGAAGTTTTTCCCTCTCCTCATCAGAAATGACTTCTAGATAGGTTCTCCCCCTTTTGTGCAATCTGATCTAACTTTGTTGTAAATAAGGAGTCATTCACTAATCATGTCTACTCAGGATTTTAAGACTGATCATGATCTCTTTTTATCCCAACCCCTTCTCTGCCTTTTGGCTTATATTGTTGTTTTTGTTAAGTTACAAGTGCTGAAGACTCCACTTTGTACAAAAGATATCATCCTTTTATAGGTGAGAAGTTGCTCATACTCAACAGTAGGGGATATGTGTTGTATGAAAGAACTTATTAGTTATTGGATTTTGCCTTGATGAACTATTAATCGGCAGCCATTAGACTATGCCTCAAAAATAAGTTGTTTCTTGATAATTAGAACCTTTTTCAGCTCAGATAAGTCTCACATTAAGCTGAAATTGTCTTTTGCAGGCAAGAGAAAAGCAGATACAGAGAATACGGAATTTGTTCCATCGCCAGTTATCTGTTCCCCTTGTTGACATGACATCAACTCTTCTTACGTACAAGACCTGGGAAGCAGATCAGGGGGTCACTGTGGATGTCAATAGTAGCAAATGCGATGGTCTTCCCTCTCATTTTGTGTCTGCATATCAAAGGGCATTGGGGATGCTGAATGCTCGTGCTGATTTTGAAGAAAAAATTTCCAAAAAGGATGTAGACGACTCCGAAAAACTTAAAGAATTCATGGTGTGTACTTGCTTTTTAATGTTTACCATCCCACACTAAAAACAGAAGCTCACTCAGCTCAATACAACAAAGCTTTACACATGATTGTGTGGGTCAACTCCACGGATATTTCTTTTCAACTTCATACTATTTCACCTATGAAGACATTCATTCAAATACTTTTTAATTAACTCATTCACGTGACTCTAGGTCACTTCTTCCTCTATGTTCAATATTAATATTAGCTCCACGAATATTTGAAGAGAGAAAACATGGAATATTTCAAAAATCTGTAGCACAGTGAGAAATCTTATTATGGTGATTATAGCTAGTAAATACTCAGCTAGTAAGTACTGGTAATAGAAAGCATATGGTATACATGTATATTTGATTATTCCTGGTTTGCATACACTTTCTGAATTCAAAGAAGAATATACGAGTCATTCATGTGGAGATGTATGGTACACCTTATGCAGGTATCCAGTGTATATTTAGAGAATAATATTTTTAGTTGGACCAAATCTAATAGCAATAGCTTTAGTTTGACAAAAAATGTTAAATTTTTCATTTTTATCAGGAATTGAGTTTTGTGAAAATAATTTTTAAGTTTATTATATTATTATATTTTGGATTAATTTGTGATGTATGTGAATTCTATGAACACTTGGTCATGAAATCTGACTGACTATTTTTAAATATTGTTTATATTATATGATAATTGTAATTGAATTACTTAGTGGCATATTTAAAAGAGCTGCAAAATAAATTAATAACAACAGAAACATGCTTGTCTATATATTCTAACACGCCAATATGCAGTATATAAATCCAAAGTTTTACTTGTATTCGTGTTATTCCTTATTTCTACATTACAATTTATTCGTTCTGGTATTTTTTAATTTAACCTTTCACTCTAATTATAAAAAAATCATACTGTATTCGTACAATATTATATGGTAAATGACTGGTGTCAGAATATATATTCTTCACATTTTAAGAGCTTGCTACTTTATTTTCTTTTTAAATTTATCTATCCATGTAAGTATTAGGAATTCCTCTTTCAACTCATCTCAAAATGGGCGTAATGTCAAAAAACTCACTTCTCATGGATTTTATGAATTTTGAGGGCAATTAGAAGTTGAAATTGAGGGGACGCCTCATCAGTTGAGTATTAATATATAAATAAAAGCTGCATTTAGTTTCAAAAAACTTATAATTCATAGTGATCGTCAACATAATACTCTAGTAAATTTTACAGAGCTTTTCATTTCACTGCAGACTTACTTGAAGTTTGAGCAGTCATCAGGAGATCCAGCTCGTGTAAATATCCTGTATGAGCGTGCTATAACTGAGTTTCCTATATCCTCTGATCTATGGCTCCATTATACTCGGTACTTGGATAAGACATTCAAGGTTTTGTTTCTCATCTTCCTCCTCGATAAATTTTATATTGTCTTTGATTATACAAATGACATCTTGATGTATCGTATATTTCAGACCTCGAAAATTGTAAGGGACGTTTATAACAGGGCAACAAGAAACTGTCCCTGGGTTGGAGACTTGTGGGTTTGCTATTTACTCTGCTTAGAACGATGCCATGCTTCTGAGGAAGAATTATCAAGTGTCTGTTACTAGACTCTCTTTATACATGCTCCAAAATATTTGTGGTTTAATTCTCATAGATCATTTTTTTTCTCTAGGTAGATTCAGTCAATTGTGGACTTAAAGTTCATTACGTCAATATTTTTATAGAAACACATTATTGGCCCTTTCTCACTCATCTAAAAGAGTGCAGAAGGGATTTGATTCTAGCCGTAACCGACAACCATTATTTTAATCTCTTCCTTGGATTAAACTTCTGAATCTCTCTAATTTTTTGGGTTTGACAACGCATGCAAATTAATATGCCATGTTACAGTTGAGCATATTTTGAATATATTTCTGTATGCATGTTTTATGTGTTATGGACTTACAATATGTTCCCTTTGGCAAGCAATAAAGAATTACTTAATTTATTAACACGTTAATAACCTTCACAATATGTTATGTCATGATGTTACTGCCTTTCTTAAGCTTTCTACCATCCTATGATAATGGTTCAAAAATCTGTCGTAATGAATGTAATCACATTTGTTGCACGGACACTTTAGCTAAAGCAGCGTGTCCGCGTTCGACACGTGTCCGACACTTGTCGGATATTGACAGTCCTTGAGCACTCTACCAAGATCATTTTTCATTCTTTATCAGAAATATTATATATTTTTAAAAGATTTCAAAAAAAAAAAAAAAATTAATAACAAGTATAAAACTAAATTTATACTAAATAAATAAAGAACTTAATGAATGTATCGGCAACGTGTCGTGTAATTTTTTTTTTTGAAAAATCGCGTGTTGGCGTATCCGACACGTGTCCGTGTCCGTGTCCGTACATCATTAGTCTAACCACACTTAACAGCAAAACCACTTGCATAAAAAAACCAAAATCTCACCTTTTTGTTCAAAAGAACTAGGTGCCCTTATATTGCAATTGTGTCTGACCTTGAATCAGAATTCATGATGCACCAAGTTTTGAAATTCAACCATATAAACCAATATGCTATTTTGAAGTTAATATTTATGCAATTGAAAATAAAAAATGTAGATTGACATTATTTACAGTCAAAGCTTGAGATAAGCTGTATCCACTCATTTAATCTACATTTTTTTCTGTTTGAAAGTATGCTGAATTTATTCCTAGTTTTTGTTTCCTTTTACTCATTGTCTCATTCAATGTTGGATATGCTGCTGCTTGTCTTTGTCGAAATACAAATTTCTTTTATTTTTCTTGTCACGTTAAGTTGTACTGTTCTTCCTCTTTCCCTGTTTTTCTGAGCAAATGTGATGCCTTTGGTTGAAGTCATTTGCTAATTTATTTGTGTTGCTACCTCCTATATATAAATTTTTCTTTTTGTTTGGGCTCTTGTGCTTAAACAATGCTTTTCTTTTCCTCTCACATTTCAGGTATTTGAGAAGTCACTGCAATGCACATTCTCAAGCTTCGATGAGGTAACTTGTATTCTTCGGTGTGATTAGTTAATGTGTGAACTGATTCCTTTATTTTATGCTCCATTGTTTGAAGATGAGTAGATGATTTCCTTTGTTCAGAAGAACAAGGACGACTATGTGAAGCCCTCTCCGGATCTTTTTGAAAGCTACTTATTATAATAACACGTTGTAAAAACCTTGACAAATTTGGTGGAACTCTCCTAGCTCATGTTAACTTTTATTTGTTGTGGGTGTGCTTCAAGAATTTAAGTACATAAGCATGGAGCTATATTGGTTGGAAAGGGGCAATGGATCTTTGAAAATGGGGTGATAAATCTTGACTAGCAAGGTATGAAGACAGAATGTCAACTTTTATTGTTGCGAGTGTGCTTCAAGAATTTAAATACATAAGCATGCAGCTATATTGGTTGGAAAGGGGCAATAATCTTCGAAAATGGGGTGATAAATCTAGACTAGTAAGGTATGAAGACAAAATGTCAACTCAGGGGTTATATGGGATGTCTTTTTCCTTTTCCTGGAATTGAGGGATTAATGAAGCAACAGATTGATGAAGATGATGTGTTCAAGATCTAAAGGAATTTCTAAAAGGTAATAGGGTCCAAAACTCTTCCACATTTAGAAGGATTATTGACAAACAAAGCATGAAGACATGAAATGAACTCATGCTATTAAATTTTTTCCTAGTGGCTTCTTTTTTGTATTTTGTAATATTGGAGCTATATATTAGCAAATATTGTTGAAGCATTCTATAATTCAGTAAGTAGCCAAGGATTGTCTGCATTCACCAGGTAGTGGCGAATTCATGCTATTCATTCTACCCTTGAATCCCTGTAATCTTGTTAGCATCTTAATTGATTCTGTAAAACCTCTTGTTTGAAGTTCAACCTGGGTATTAGTCACAATGCAGGCTGTTAGCTTAAGTTTACAGTTATTTGCTTGATTATTGGATTGAACCTAGTTAATGGTCACGAGTTCCTCAGTCAATTTTGTGACAAATTCTTTGTACTAATATATACTCGTCCCAACTTACGACTTGTTACGCTCCATCAAACCTGGCATTACAATGAAAAAGATTACCCTTTAGTTCGGTGTAAACGACAAGGTGGTTTAGTAACCTTTCTAAAATCAAAGAGGCAACTGGCTTTCAACAACATGAGGGTGTGGGGATCCATAAGAATTTGTATTTAGCCTCCTCCAACTCCGGGCTTTAATATGAGAACTTCCTCACCACTATACCTGGTGCTGTAAATGTCATCACTCTTCAAGGAGTCCCATTTCTTTTAATGGAGATGCTTAGCCGTCCTCCGAGGGTTAAGACCCCATAAGAGATCAGATTGTGAACAGAGTAAATTATTTAAGAGTGAGTGAAGTTCTTGGGAAGATTTAATTTGTTATGTCTCACGACTGGTTCTTTGGATCCAAATCTGTGATTAGAAATGTGTAGACCTTTGATTATCACGTCTACGGGAAATGGGTTACTGGAGATCACATCGGATATGCAAGATAGAAAGCCAATAGATATCCCCAAAAGCGTGTTTGGTTTGATTTCTTATTCAATGTGCGCGTTATTTGTTTGCTTTTTTAGTTTTTTTTTTCAAGTGTAGGGGGATGGAAGAGGGGGAATGCACTGGTAGTATCTTTTGTTCATATATTTAAACATCTTTGTTTCATATTCTTAAATTTAAAAGTGAGGATGGGAATCAGTCATTTATTTGTATGAAAATGTGTACATAGTCTGAAGAAGTGTATGCTGCCAATGAACAATTACACATGTTTGCTTCAACTATTTTTTATTTTATTTTTTCCCTTTAGGATTTTATTTTGAAATTGTAAAGCTGTAACTCTTGGTGTTACATTAGTGTCTGAATTGGAATCAAATTTGCTATTTCAGTACCTGAATGTATTTCTCACCAGAGTAGATGAGTTAAGGAGGAGAATTTCTGCATTGACTCAAGTGGAAGATGGCATAAATTATGCTGTTATAAGGGATATATTTCAGGTTTCCATTTCTGTCTTTTAAACTTTGAATATTCTCATGCTGTTTTACTATGTTTCAACTAATATATCTTTAGTTGTTATGGTGTTCATGCCCTGCCCGTAGTTTTCCTGTGTATGCACGTGGTTAGCAATTATTTTGTCAACCATTTGGCTGTGGTACCTTTTTTTGTCGCCTCAGTTTTGGCTTTCTAATGCTTTGTCTGGATGATCGTAACATTTGCTAAAGATGTATTTGACTTTTCCCAAAATCTGAAAAGCCAATTTATTATCCACTTGTTCCACTTGTTGATTTTACTTAATTTGATGGCTTATTGGAGTTTTCTATATATGAAGACTGTGCTTGAGGGTCAGGGATTTTATCGAAATAAGGACTCTCGCTTAGGTAAGGTGACAAAAGTGCCCAAAACTTGGGTCAACTAGAAGAGGCACATGCCTATGCAATCGATGCCTCGCCTCCGACTTAAAGCCAATCTCCTACACTTAATGATTTAGGAAAGTTTAAAGTGGAATCTTTATTGTATCTTCGCTTTTATTTACTTTTATTTCAATAAGCACTATTGCATAGGCCTATAATTATATTTTGAAAGCATAGTTCTACGATTTTCTTCTAAAGCTATCGAAGCGAGTGCTCTACTTTCTCCGAGAAGATAGGATTAGGACAAAATTCCCGAGTTTCCATAAACTCAATGCTTTTTAGTTCTATTGGAGTTATGTAATTTAACCAACCTTTAAAAGGTGTAATCGGGTACCAAGGCTGCCCAGACATAAGTTTGAGGCTTAAGCCTCATAGTAAACCAAAAAATGTCAAAAATTAATGCAAAAATAGGTGCATAATAAATCACAAACATTCTATTTTGAGTGTGCAAATAAACTAACAAAAAAGGAAACTATTACTTTAGTTGGTGGGTCAATAGACTATTTACAAATTGGGTCAATGAGAAACACAATTTTTTAATGAGGGCAGTGGGTTATTCCGAAAGTGGGTCAATTAGAATTCTTAATGTATTGTGGGTCCACACCGAAAGCAAAGTAAATAAGCTTGGAAAATTAAGGAATACGCGCCTCACAAGCCTTGAGGCTTGTGCCTCATTTGACAGAGGCGTGCGCCTCCAAAGACTGCCTCACGATTAGCGCCTTGAGATGTTCTTTGTTCCTCTGAGACGTGCCTCCGTCAGGATATTTTAAACCATGAATCTAACTATTGATATGAATGAACTTATCAGGGCATCTAATGCATGCAGGATTGTGCTTTTTCTTAACTTATGAACTGCAAGGTTTTGTGCTTTTAATTTTATCTAGTTCTTGATAATAGGTGTCAGACTGTAGCCCATCTGTTCTGTGAATCACTAGCAACCCAGTCCAGGTTATTCTATCGATATTGACAGAAAACAGATAAGCAAACAATAAATAACGAGTAAAACGAAATTTCTGGAAAGAAAGCCCCGTATGGACTGGGCGCAAATATTCATATTAAAGGGGATAAATTTAGTAATGTAAGTTGCAGAACTTTTTAAAAGATCTTATTTGACTTGTTGCAAAAATATACTATAGGCTGCACCATTTAGAGGACAGATTTTATCTCTAATTTTTTTTTTTTTAAATTAAATCTGAATGTGAAATACAAAATCTAATTAACACTACAAAAGACATTCTTACGAAAAGAAATAGAAGGATGCCCAATAAAATGAGAGATTACTGTTATGTAGTATGCAATGGGAATGGAATTAATTGATCTTAAAAGCAACATGAGGGAAGAAAAAGAAAAGGAGATGCTATTTCATTGAGTACCTGAAAATGGTCATCATTTGCAATTATTGTCTCTCTTTGTGATAATTTAGTCAGGTTGGGAGTAATAATTTTTCTTTAATGCCTCCAGAAATAAATTAACGTTTTCAAGCAGGAAAAACCATGGATTATAATATGGATAATAATATAGTCATTCAAATTTTTTGTTGCTGTTTCTTCAATGAAGCTTCCTACCTTGTGCTGCTTAGCATATGTAGTCAGTTTTCTGTTGAGCAGGAACTCAGATAGATTTCACCATGTCCCTTTTTGCTGCTAAACCAGAGTCTGGAAAGCTGCAAACTTCTTCTTTTGAATTGTTTGATTCATATTTTGGTAACTAATGTGTTCTCTCTACGTTGCACACACTTAATTTTTCATTCACAACTCCAGCGTGCATCAGATTACTTATCACCACACCTCAAGAATACGGACAGTTTTCTTCGCATGCACAGTTATTGGGCTCGTTTAGAGTCAAAATTGGGCAAAGATATGATTGCAGCTCGTGGTGTCTGGGAGAGCTTGCTTAAAATTAGGTATCTTCATTTTTCATTTCCTTTTGGTTGTGGTGGAATACTCAATCTATTCAGTTCATATTACATTGCTATTTTCCTATCAGTGGATCTATGCTGGAAGCTTGGCAAGGTTATATAGCGATGGAAATTGAAATGGGCCATATAAATGAAGCTAGATCCCTCTACAAGCGATGCTACAGTAAAAGGTTCACTGGGACAGACTCAGAGGTAGATTTTGCTCTGTATTAAATTATTAAAGCCGTGTAATCTTTACTTTGTTTTGATTCATTCATTCTCATCTTTAGGGATAGCACGGGATAGACAGAAAGTTGTCCTAAACATGCTATAAACAATGAAGTGAAATGGTTTTAGTAATCATGATTTAGACTTGTATTTGAAAGTTCTAATGGAACAGCAAAATGAGGTTTATTTCAGATTACAGTTTGTGTCTGATTATTATAAATTGCTGAGGAAATATACGGTAGAAGAATAAAGTATGTAATTATTTTACAATAAAGGAAATGGAGGCTTGGTTACATAATTCTTAAATTGCAGTAGTAGTCCATGTGTATTGTTGTCAATAGCAAGCCTAGGTGTGTCTCTAAGCGCAATGCACACATTTTGTGGTGAAGCCTGAAGGGGACCTTTTTTTTTTTTTTTTTAGTGCTTATTCATCTGAAACACATGTTTTGTAGTTGATATGTGGTGTTGATATTTGCCTGCTGAAATCGAGTTGTTGACAAAATGCGTAGAATAAATTTCAAGTCATTGGTTGATAATGGAATGGCTAGCTCATGATATTTAGTAATAAAATTGTGAAATTGACCTCAAAAGCTTGTGAATCAGCCCTATATGTGAGAAAACACTCTTCTAATTGCAAATCTAGGTCTGTGTATTGGTCGCATGTGAGGAAAGGTTTGACAATGAACAATGTGAAATAAGTGTGCATGTCTGTTCAGATACAAAAAAAAAATTATTTCTGTGATTTTTACAGCGAAGAAATAGTGCAAGTTAATAAAGCTCTAAATTAGAAATGGTTTTTGCAATTTATTTCGGAAAAATGGTAGTGTTATTTTTTTGACAACCCATAGCGGATTTGGGGATGAAGGGGAAACTTTTATGTGCTTTTACATGCTTGATTTAAAAGGTCTAATCTACTAACATAGTCGTATGTGTATTTTTAAATTGTATACTTGGTGTCAATAATGATAGAAAGATCATATACAAGCAAGAAAGCTAGAAAGTCCAAATGCATGCCTCATTAGAGCAATTATTTAATCTTACTTTGTCTTTGTTTCTTAAGTTGTCCTCTTTTCTGTAACATTCAATTGCAATATATATTGTAGCTTGGATTATATGATACCTTCATTTCCTAAAATACACAGAATCATTCAGGAAATATGTCATTCGTGGGTTCGTTTTGAAAGAGAATATGGTTCGCTGGAAGACTTTGATCTTACTGTCCAAAAGGTACTTTTTTCCTGCTACTGCCAATTTTAATTGTTCATATGCCAATGGAACATCCTGTTATAATCTTCTTTGTATTCTTTGATGTGGTACCAGAAAAAGTTGTAAATTATGCGTTTCTGAATTTAGTATTGAGCTATCTTCTGCCTTAATAAATGGTGTTTGTAGAGAGTTTTTATTTCTTGAATCTATATACATGTGGAATTCCAATTCATCCATTTGCAATATACATCAATGCTTTCAACTTTAATCTTCAATGAAGTTTCCAGTCATGAAGTTTTACATCTACAACTATGTGTGCCCAAAAGTGCTTTATTGTGTTTTTACTGTCTCATTTTCTTTTGAGCTGGTTTTAGGCTTCTTTTTGCTCAATTGTTCCTCCTGCTTGTTTTCTGTTTTGTTTTTCTTTGGGTGGGGTGGCATGGATTCCGTTTGTCCTATGTACAAATATCAAGCTCTTACTGATTTGGGTTGTTAACTAGAAATACATGGCAGGAAAGTAATGCCAAATAACAAGAATCCCTGTCCTTTATGAAGCTGTAGATGATCGGGTTTAAAATAATTTTTGTTCTCAATACCAGTTATTGCAAGTGCAGTGCAGCGAGTAGTTTCTTTAACTGGCAATTTAACCACTGTTGTAGTGAATACAGATGGATACACGAGTACTCTGGATAATATAATGTCATGTATTCTTCATTTATGCACTACTTGTATTGGATGTATTCTGGAGAATTATTTTTTAAGTTCAGGTCATTTTCAAGCTTCATGAAATTGTTGAAAGGGCCTATAATATTTGTGTTCCCTGAGAATGCATTTTGGGTTCGGGACTCTTCCATAGTCTGGGCTAAGTGCTTAAAAACCTTTGATGCGGTTGCACTTTTGTCCCCCAACCTTCAAAATAGAGCAGTTGCGTCCCCAACCTTTCATTTTAGTAGCACTTTAATCCTTGATTGACAATTTTATCCTTATCTTCATTTAACAAGCTAAAATGTCAATTATAAAGATGATTTTGCCCTTGCCTTATAAAATAAAAACCAAGAATGAAAGAAGAAGAAGAAGAAGAGGAAGAAATTAATCCTCTTCTCCAATTGACTAGCCCGCCGCCGCCCAACCTACAACCTACTGCAACACTGCCAATTACTGTTGCTTCCAACCAAACCATCTCAAAAAACCAAACCTGTTTTTGAAAATTTTCTTCATCCATGCAGAAAGCTTGTTTGGAAAACAACAATAACTTTTTTATAGAAATCAAATAGAAAATAGAGATGTTTTAGAAATGCTAGTATTCTCTCTTGTATCATGACACTACCCAACAATGCAAAGAGTGGCATAGAACTAAGCCACTGTTTTATATTTTGTCCATAATCCTTTATTTACTTCAATTTCAGGTGCAAAAGGAATTCCGTAACAAATTTGGGAATATATGAGAACAATGAATTGAAGTATAATTTGGTAGATAAAGTGGTTAGATTTGAGGTCTTGCAAAATGTTTGTGTGTGTGTATGCATGCCAGTGTATGTGTGGTTCCTATCTAAATGGAATAGATGAAGTAATTTTTGGACTTCTCAAAGATTTGGGATTTTAATCCTTGGTTGGGAGAAGTGTTTTTTTTTCCCTTCATGTCTAGGACAAAATTGTCTTTTTAAAGATATTTTTGTTTGTTAAATGAGGATAAGGTCAAATTGTCCAGTAGGGATCAATGTTTACTAAAGCGAGAGGTTGGGGACATAGTTGCTCCATTTTGAAGGTTGGAGATCTCTGCTGCTATCTACCCTTTTTATTCAGCATAGGCTTGACAGGCTTATCTAATGTGACAATAATTACTGCTAAAGGGAAAAAACAGTAAGAATTGCATTTTAGACATAAGCTTCATTTTTTTCCTTTTCAAGGATTTTTTCAAGAGAGAACTATACTGATTATCATTTATTTATTTATTTTCTTATATTTAAATAAAGTTACATTTACTAGTGGTTGATATATATGACTAACTTACAGAGTATGGCATCCTGGAAAACAATTCAAACCAAATTTTGCTAATGTTTTCTGCCTATCATTTCTCAAATATTGTCGCAGGTGACTCCTCGTCTTCAAGAGTTGCAGCTATTCAAATTGCAGCAGGAGAACCAAACTGTTGGTGCGCCAACAGATGAGAGAGAAAATCTAGTTAGGAAAAATTTGAGGGAAAAGAGAAAGCCAGTTTCAAGTTCAATGGATGAGCAGTCTCCAGCAAAACGTAGGAAAGATTTGGATCAGAAAAATAATAAAGCTTATGGGAATGATAAAGGTCATGGAAGACACTTGGCTGAAGCAAATGAAGTTGCCCAAGTACATGACAGCAAAGCAGACAGTGCTAGCACTAAGGAAACGAAGAATCATTCTCCTAGAAAACCTGTTATATACAATGACCAATGCACTGCCTTCATATCTAACCTCAGCCTTCAGGCATGTTTCCTGCTCGTCCTTCTTTTTTAGGAGGCTTAGCTCTAAAGCACACAAAAATCAATAATGTAATTTTACTAACCATGCAATGATAACTTTCCACAGGCAACTGATAAGGATCTCCGTAGCTTCTTTAACGACGTTGGAGGAGTGGGTGCTATTCGGATATTAACCGACAAGGACAAGAAACCAAGGGTAAGGCTCAAATTTTATTCTACTCAAGTTGGGTAGTAAATTGATAACAGAACTAAATGTGAAATGATATAGCTGTTCTTATAAACATGCTGTGTAATCAAGGTTTGATGACCTTTCTTGGGTCCTTGCGACAATTTTTTAACCAAAAAGATTCAAGGAAATGTTGCTCTGTCTCTTTGACATGGGCTGAACCAAGATTATATTTTATTTTGGAGATAATTAGGCATGAACACTTCTAAGATCATTGCAGATTATGGCATGGTTTTTATTTTATTTAATTCTTTGCAAAAATATTTGCTTTTGATAAAAGGAAGTACCTTTTTTCAAAATGTTCCTCTCATCTGTGAAAAGTAATTTCTGGATACAACTCAGATTCAAATTTCCCACTTGAATTTTGAGTAACTTCCATGATATACCCAAGTCATATCTATTTTCAGCTGTCTGAGATTGCTGGAAAATGTTCAGTTTGAGTTCCCAATAATATTGGGCTCTAGATTTGTTATGGTATTTATTATTCTACGTGCATGCATTCCCTTCTTTCCTGTGTTTTCTGAGCTGAACTATCGGCTCTCTTCTCCCATTCTTAGATTTATTATATAAGATGCTTAATACTAGTTGTCTTAAAGTTTGAGATTTCAATGGGGGAACAATCGGCCATGTTTTTCCTCAATATTTGTCATATCAGTTACCTGCAATATTCTTATTGGAGATGTAAGTGCCCCCCCCCCCCCCCCCCCTTCCTTTTATTTTCTGTGCTTCTTGGATGAACCAGCAGCTCTCTGGTCCCAGTTTTACACTTGTTGTATAAGATGATCTCTTTGTTGCCTTTGTCTGAGTAATAATTACTTGTAGTTTTTTGTTGCTTTTAGCGCCCAAAGAGTTCTAGCTTTTCTACATCTTACAGGGCAGTTTGAGGACTTCGTAATGTTGATTCTTTATGTCGCCTTGGTTAATTTTTTTTGTCGTGGTGGCGTTGTTTTGATTTTCTGTTACTCCCTGGACAAGCTGTTTGAAGTTGAATGGTTGTATCATGAATGTTCTGTTGTCTTTGCACTGTTATTATTAGCTTACAAAGTCGAGCAATAGTGCCAGTATTTGAAACTATTCTGTTTTATTTGCTTCTTATTATGAAGCTTATACAGTATTATCTCCTTTTTTGTAAAATTTGATCATTGTATAATCACAGTTCCAGAATTACAGCCGTTGTGATACTAATACATTTTCTTATGCATGAGTTGGAATTTTGTGTTATTGTCAGCATTTTAGGGATATGGAGAGAAGATTTTAGCTAGCAAACCACCTTTTCATTGTCAAATGTCCGTCTGTGGACTTGAATAGTACAAGTATTACTGCAATAATTTCATCCCTATCCCCTTGGGGAAAGAAGACAAAAAGTCAAGATGAGCCTAGACAATATTCACGATTTATCCAAATCTTGTAATAGAGTGATCATTGGCAGTTGATAGTATTATTCGTTTGAATTTTTCTGTTAATGGTCTGTCTATCCTTATTATTCATATGTCAAATATATGAAGGGGTTGGCATATATGGATTTCTCCGACGATGCACACCTGGCTGCAGCTGTGGAGAAGAACAAACAGATTTTACTGGGCAAGAGATTAAGCATTGCAAGGTCAGATCCCCAGCGAGGCAAAGGGAAAAAAGCTGCTGGGCATAGCTCTAAGTTTGACCGCGGTATGTTGAGATAGTAGTTTTTTAAGAATCTCCTAGTCTCCATCTGCACGTAATGAATGTGCCTTCAATCCCCATGATCATTGAGTTATGTCTGTGTTTCTTTTAGTCTGCCTTTGAGTGCATGAAAACCAATCATGTTCAGGACATAAACTTTTCAGTACCTATGTTTTGAATTAAAGATTATTTGTTTTCAGGACTTGTTTAGGCTAACAAGTAGAATTCGTGTTTCTTACATAAATAGTTCGAACGCTACTTGATGTGTTTCTTTACTTTAAAGGCACTGTTTTTTAGTCTACATCAATGGGAAAGCAAAACACCAAAATCAATACCAAGTCTACTGATGTTGTTTAACTGTTAGGTCAAAGAGTTGAGATACTAAGTTCCTGTTTTCAAGCATGTGTTCCAAAATACATGGTTTTTCAGACTTTTCCTTAGCTGAACATTTGATGGAATGACGTCTTTGCCTCAACTCTCTATGGCTTTTGATCACGATTGACATTCATGCAGCAATTATGTCTAGGTGTGGTGTGTAATATATTGTGAGAATGATATTTTATTACACGTGTAAATTCAAAACCTGCTTTCATGATTCTGGAAGTCATTTTCGGGTTATCCAGTAGAGCTACTCTCCATGGTTTCTGATTAAGTGACCACTTGAAATTAATTCATGCTACTTGCAGCTGTCTCTCTGACGCTTACATATTGTCAACGTCTCATTTGCCTTAATATGTGCCAAATTTGAAATTATAATGTTCATTTTTATTGTTGCTACGCCTTAAAATTGCAGGGACTGCTGATAATCGAAGAAGTAATGCAGGTGAAATGAATTCAGAAGTTTCTGTTGAGACTTCCAAAGGGAGAAGGGGACCTCAGCCACAAACTGCCGGTCAGGGGCATGGAGATGATGTGCAGCTGATAGGGAAGAACACATTTGCTATGCCAAGAAACGTGCGAGCCCTGGGTTTTCCCAGCAGGAATAAGGCGCAATCTGGAGAAGTTAAGGAAATGGGAGACGAAAATCCAAAATCGAATGATGAGTTCAGGAAGATGTTCCTGAAAGGTTGACACTGGAAAACGGTACGGATCGGGTTAATTTCTTGACATGGATATTAAGATTAGACTCATATCAAGTTCTTTACTGAATATGTAGTGTTAAATATTAAATGACGTGGTTGCAATATGACATTGCAGTAATTTCCTGAGATGTTGTGATGTCTTTGTTTCTCTTTGTTGGTGCATGTAAGCTGATGTTGATTTGTGAAAATTGTGGTTACTCTTTAGATATGTGAAGCAGAATAGGGGTGCTTGTAGATTTGCTTCTCTCTTTATTCATGTACTAATATATACAGTTTTAATTTCTTTTTTGTTTATTAACTTTTGAGTATTCTTCATTTTCAAACATGTTATGTCTGCACTGCACGAGATATGTTGGGGTGAGTGAATAGTTTGTTCTTGGTTCTTGGGCCTCGTACGTGTCTAAGTTTTTCCCAAATAACACGGAACTGCTGTAGTAATAGCTCATGCGACTATGCGAGTCTGAAACAAGAGATAGTTGTGCTCAACAGTGCTTATGAAATTGCTGTACAAAATCTACTTTTGGGTTTTCTTGCACGGGACAACCAATCTGACACAGTACCATACAGATGCAATACACAGAAATTGATGCAATGAGATGCATAAAATATTAGTTGGGAAATGAGAAATTTGTAACATACAGTCGGTGAGTGAAAATGTTACGTCTGTATTAAATTGCCAGTGGCCCCAATGGGAGGCTCGCATGACGGGTTATTAGTTCAGTGGTAATGCATGTTTTTTATAATTGTGTCCTCGTGCTTGGAGTGTGAGGGTTTTCAATCACATGGATAGTTCAATGTGCTCATCGACATTTGACCCTAAGATTGGGATCATCTAAGGTGTATATCGCAATGTAACTTGTAACTAAGGATAAAGAGAGGTTGACTAAATTGATGTTTGAATAAGGGGTTATGCATGAATTTATGTGAATGAACTAACAGTGTCAAAGGCTGGCTGC
This sequence comes from Fraxinus platypoda, assembly GCA_903798405.1. NCBI lineage: Eukaryota > Viridiplantae > Streptophyta > Magnoliopsida > Lamiales > Oleaceae > Fraxinus > Fraxinus platypoda. The sequence goes on along the minus strand of CAIGRT010187867.1, from coordinate 7,213 downwards.
GTGAATGCTGAAATGGTCCTATATTTACAAGAGAAGAGTGTAGAAATAATTAGAAAAGGTTGTATGTGTTGGTTGTGCCCAGTTTTTATTATAGTAAAAAGTATAGGTGAAGGTGGGATGCAAAGTGCATGCGTTGCTCCCTCCTCTCTCTTTCTTTCTCTGGTTCTCTTGCTTTAGAGAAAGAAAGAAAGAGAATTACAGGCTTTGTCCCATTAATTGCTTTCTTTCACCTTGGATCACTCACTCTTCGAATTCTTCAGCTTTCTAAAAACATTCGTCATCTAATTTTTACAGTTACCCTATGCATCTTGTAAATATTCTTGGGTGAGATGATCATACCACTCTTTATAGTTGTACTATACGAACTTAATATAGAACAAGTTTTACGCGTAATGTAATCTTGTTATACTCTTCGTCATCATGCAATGTGTGGTATTTTGAAGAAATTGTCGCTGGCATTTTTGAAATTTGTAACTGCATATATGTGACAAGTCCAAATTGTCCAATCTCTTATTGACGTCTTCATTTATGCAATCAAATGTTATTCGCTTCGTAGTGTTGCATAGTAAGAATGTAGTGCACGTGGTCAGAGGCGGAGCCGTAGGGCCCGGCAACATTTTTAAAATTTTTAAAATAAAAATTCATATAATACATTCCAACATTTTTTTATATCATTATTACTGCATTTTACCAAGTAAAAACCAAAAAGAGGAAACAACTATATATAAATTGATTTTATTGGACAGCTTCTATTACTCCACCAAATAATCCTCAATTTTATTTTATCAAAATCCCAAAATTGTAGTCTTTATCAGAGAGAGAATTCCATAAAACCATATTCGAATAAAATCAAAATCCCGAATCCTCTAATCCAGAAAATCACAAATCACCCCATAGTTAAATCGCTTTCAAACCTCATTCTGTGCTACATAAAAACACATAAAAAATGTTTTACGAATTTCATGTATATTCAATGATTTACCATTTTTCTGCAATACACACGTCAGAACACGCAGACATTATAAAATTCACATTGCAGTAATTTTGAATTGGGATAAACCGGTGTCACAATTTTAAAAGGTTAACTCAAAAATCTGGACAGAAACGATCAAAGATGAAATTGCGTTTGAATAACATAAAGAATCTTGATGCATATAATAAAGTTGTAAATGCAGAAGAGGATTCAAAGCAAAATGCTCTCTTTTCTTTTTTTTTTTACTTTTCCAATTTAATTATATTTTTAATTAATAAAACGTAGTGAATCATTGAACAGAGCGGTGGGATTGTGGGGTAATGAAAATGAAACATATGAAGGGATTGTGTAAAAGGAAAGGTAGTCTTTTTATGTATTTGTCCTTTTTTATGTTGCTTTGAATCTCATGCCTTCCCTGCATTGCATGAATTAATCTCTCTCTCTCTCTCTCTCTCTCTCTACTCCAGACAAAATTTTAAAGCACAAAGAATGTTCCCAACAGTTACTTTTTATTTTCTTGCTTTTTTCAATTATTGAAAAAAATAATAATAATTATTATTATTATGGTACAAAACATGGGTTATGAAATGCCGAAATCGATGAGGTATTTTTCCATTTTTTAGCAAAGGTGTAGATACAAAAGAGTTTAGGCAAGAAAATGGAAGAATTCATGCATGATCATTGTTACACTTGAATTGCAATAATATTGAAAAAGAGAATGAATTGGAGGAAATCTTAGAAGTCAGATCCAAGAGTAGAAATTGAGACAAATGATAATCTGACAGCTTTCAGGATCCTATGACTATAAGCAAAGTAATGCCCTTTTCAGGAAAACTCAATCCTAAGGAACCCAAGGATAAAGAGAAGTAACATTCTCCTCAAAACCTATAAAATTTTTACGACATATAAATATAAAAATAATAATCAATTTATAAGGATCGGAACTATTTATATTAACAAGGTTAGATCATTTAATGTAGCACTTCAGAACTCAGTTGATATCAAAGTCTAAAAAGTTTTAAATCAGCTTTGATCCGTTTAAAGTTCAAACGAGTAGTCAGATTTCAAGACTTTGATCGCTTTGTTATGAGACATTTTCAAGTTCAAAATCTTATATTGTATATATATGAAATCAATAATCGATATGTGATGACCGGGATCCCTCTTCTCGAGATCTTGCCCTAGTCATATTATCTTCTTTGGGAGAGATTGTATTACTTGCTAATTTCTTTCACATGATCAACGATTTAATCCAAAATCCCTACCTTCTAAAACACTCGAGTTGAATCTTGTTGGTACCAATTCAGCAAAGTATTCAACTTAAGTATCTCATAAGATAAAGATTTTGAATTCGAATCATTGGAGACGCAACGAAACCTGCAGCGAACAAGATGGGTACAAGTTTTCTTAAGGCAACAATACTAATGTGTAGTGTAGGAGCAAGATCTTGAGAAGAGATTTTTCACTATGATGTGTAACAGTTTGGACGACTACTAATAAATTTCACAGTATAAGACGAACCTCAATTTCCAATATTATCGGCCTCTCCTCTTGCAGCCCCCAACCCCAAAATAAAACAAAGGTAAAAAACAAAAACAAAAATACAAAAAAAAATAAAAATTACTATGTTTGTGGAAGTATGAACTTGATCCCACTTGCATGTTTGAGAGAGAGAGAGAGAAGGTTGTGAAATGCGTATGAAGTTAGCAAAGCATTAAGATTTAAGCACGTGTATCATACTCAAATATAGGAAAGCTTCATCATATTCATTTACTCATCAATTTGTATAAGCTGCTTTTTTTTGTATGTAATTTTTAAGCAAGTTTTGTCAGTTTTTTTCTTTTTCTTTTATTCTTTTTTTTAAAAATCTTATGATTGAATATATCTCATGTATTTACTCAAGATCAATGTAACATACTTGATAAAAATAAATAATGAGCAACGTTTATACTTTTCTTAAAGATAATTTAATGATTAAGCTACCAAAGTTCCAACACTTTCCATGTCAATTATTCTTTATATGCCACTCGATTAAGTTGTTTTCAGTAATCTGGGCAGAAAAATAATTAATTATAAGAGATTTTGTCAAGTTGATATAATAAAGAAGAAATAGACGTTGTCTAGAGTACCGTGTAGATTCGAAACCTCTGTATACAAGGTGATTCAACCAAAAATTAAGAAAAATAAGTCACGTAAGGAGCAATATTGGGTTGTAAATAGAACTCATTAAAGATCAAATTTTGGCTTGACTATTCATGTCATGTAGATAACAAATCTTTCAACTTGCATTTCAGAGAATGGATTGAAGATGGTCTAACTTATTATTACAAAAAACTAATTATGAAATAATTTACATTCAATTTGGAAGGTTATAAATATTCGCTTTCAATCTATATTTCTTTTTAGAGGTCAACTGGATTTTTTATCTTTAAAATATGTCTCTAATAGCATGTAGGTATGTTCTAGGAATGTTAAATGGGTTAATCCATTTGTACATAATGGTTTGTACATGATGGATTACCCCCTCACATAATGCGCGGGGCCCGCGTATATTTAAAATTTTCGACAATGTGATCTCAATTCTCATTGTGAGTAGTAAGTAAAAGATTCGGTAAAAAAATTCGGTACATGTAGCATGATCCATGTTAAATTAATCGAACTTGGCTCGCACACCGTCAAGCTGGGCTCACCCCATTAAGCGAGCTGAGCGTAAGCTCTCTCGTTTTAAAAAAACCCTGCTTGACTTGGCTCGGATCACCTCACCGACTCGTCATTTTAACGATGTTTTATTTTTATTTTTTAACTAAAAATTGCATTTTCACTCACTTGTAAGGAGTTGGCTCGAACGAAAAATTAGCCGCCTGACTCGCTGGTGGGTCGAGCTTAGCCGACAAACAACTCGCCCCACATAACAAGTGTGGAAATAGTTATATATATTGATGGGTTTAAATTGCATTTTTTTTAAATTTGGACCACAAGTTATATATATTGCATGTGTAGTTTAAAGAGTGATACAAGTGTGGAAATAGTAATTATGAAAAGCTAATTGATGGGCTGACAAACACAATTTTCCGCGTGAAACTTGATCAGAAAAAAAAGTAATTAAAGAGAATGCACTTATAAGCACAAAAGTATGCACATTTTTTTAGTTTGTAGATAAAAAGGTTGTCTCATATCATTACAACCAAAATCACAACAATAATATATATTTTGTTGGTTCAAACTACCTATGTATCCACCATGTTGATCCCCTATTAAAGGGCAAAAGAGAAACAAACTATGCAATCAAAGTTACACTGACATCCCAATTTGAATTATTTTAGATAAAGAATTGTTCAATACATAATTTTAACTAGATAAATAATCGTTTTATAATAGTAAAGTCTCGTCATCAGTCGGAGTTAGTCAATTGAAATCAATTGAAAATGTGTTCATAATCAATAAAATGAGAGTGCAGTATATGCATTGACTGGATTTTTTCGTATCGTATTTTCAACTTATCCCATTAGAAAGAGTTGAGGACAATGCCCTTCTAATCTTGAGATTTGGTAATAGTATATTTAGGATGTTAGACATGTATTAAATAGAAATAAGATTAAATACTAGTCGGGAAATGATCTCCGATGCGTCATGTCACTGTTACTTAATATAAACTAAGGAACATTGCTTAAGGGATCAATTATCTATCTTTGTTATGGAACTTGCTTATATTACAAAATGATTGGGATGGGTAGATAAATGTTTCTCTTCAGAAAGAAAAAATAAATTATTATTTATTGTCATCAGTTTCTTGAAAATTGTGATAATTTATTCCTGTTGCCCCTTTCATCATGCAGTACCATTATTAACCCAATCCCCCCCCCCACCCCCCCGCCCCCCCCTCTCTCTAGCTTGTGGAATGTTGAACAAACACTTTTATGGGAACAATAAATAAAACCCTGTAAATGATAATTCTTGTTACATTAATAAAAATAAATTATTTAAAATATTATTTTATTCTTAAAAAAAGACTGAAAACAAACAAAAACTTAAAGATAGGAGGGCAGTGAAAGGGATTACAAATGGAATATGAATGAGAAGTGAAGACAAAAAAAAAAAAACTAAAGATGAGAACGAAGAGCCTTTAAATACATGGTGGATTGTGGAATAAAGGAAAAGATAATGAAGAATAAAGTAACAATTGGATAACTTAATGAACTGTTTTTATTTATTAACTTTCTATAAAGAATATTCAAGTACTTATACATTTATTTCCAACTAAAGTATGCATATAGAATCTTAATTTGTTTTATATACCGTTCTGCGTCTTTACTGCGTCTTTGGAACTAGTCGATTGAGACTTTTTCGATAAAAATATTTAATTGATCAAAAAGGGTTAGTACTAAGGTATGTTATGTTAAGGGAAAGAATCGCACATCGAATAAAGATGAAAATATAGACCAATTTATAAGGGTTTGAACTACTCCTCTTAATAAAGTTGACTTTTTTAAGATGGAACCCCAAATCTTAACATGATATCAGAACCCGTTAAGTTCCAACGAGCGATTCGATCCGATTAATACTCAAAAAAATTGAGCACGCGGATTTCAATATTCATCTGCTCAAACGAGCCACCATCCATGAGGGTATGTTAAGGGATATAACCTTACATCGAATAAAGATGAAAACATAGACCAATTTATAAGGGTTTAGGCTACTCATCTTAATAAGGTTGACATTTTAAGATGAAACCTCAAATCTTAACATGTTATGCCCAATGATTAATAGAGTTTGAAAATCGAGTATTGGATAATGATACTCGAAGCCCTTAATTTTGCAGAAATCTGAACTATTATAATTCACTTGTACCCTTAATTACTTAGCTCAAATAAGAAATCGAGCTCCAAATAAATCGGTAACATGGAAATATTGACACCAAATCCAAAAAATTAATACGGCAAAAAATGAGGCAAGATCACATCATACCTAAGGACTTGTATAAATGACCTCTAAACCGGGTAAAACTTATTTTGAACACACAATTGATACACTTATAATTACTTTTATCTTTTATACTAGCACCTCACTTGACGTGATCGTGATTGCAAATTCGAAGTCTAAACAAGATCTCAATTGCGACAAAGTCTTTTAAAGCTTTCGATAAAAAGAACTTATTTTTACATCCATCTCGCTTGCTGGTCTTTTTGACCATATTATCGATCACAATCGAATCCCACCCGCATTCGAGATCGACCAGCCCTCTTTCGAATAGTTTGCTTTGGATTTAAATTAAAGCAATTCAAGCACCAATTACAAAAAATGAAGAAAATTTGTGGCTGGCTGCCAAACACAGATTTCAAGGGGTGCATGTTAATGCAAAACAACCCAAATATACATTCATTATCATTTTCACGTGTAGATAAATTTACATTAATTATCAACTATGATTGTAAATGCCCCTTACCAGTCTTTGATTAAAGCAGAAATAGAACTTCTTATATATAAAACACTAAGATTATTATTAGTTGCAAATATTATTTTCTCACGCTTTCGTACACAATGCATTAAGGTACAATAATTTGCTCGATTCAATCTGAGAATTCGTTCTATAGATTCTTTACGAACCATGTCTTTGGTAAATTATCGATTTCATAAATAATTAGAAAATCTTGTTGCTTGAAAAGTAGAAAAAGAATATGAATTTATGAAAGATCCCACCATTCATGTGATGAAATGAAATCCCATAAAACTTGAATTCTAAGAGGACATCATTGTCACATGGAGTATTCCTTTTCATAAAATAAAAAATAAATTAGTATTTGAATGCCTGCACAAAAATACAAAAGTACTTTTGGTGAAAAATTATGATAAGTTTCCTCCCCTCGGTAAGTCGGTTTCCACAAGAAATAACCCACTTGCATTTTCCCTATTTTCAGCTAAAAAACACAATTATCACTGCCACCTTCTGCCCTTGACTTACACCATCTATCCATCATCATCATTTTCCTACAATTATATACATTCACACAAATATTAAAAAAAAAAAGTTGAACCCCAACCTTGAGAGCCTCCTACCGCCCCGCCCCTGGAACATTGTGGAGGATGTAAATCGCGGGATGTGCCTCAGCAGGACAAGGTACAAGAGCTGTCATACTAGTACTCACAAAGAGTCCAATTTCATACCTAGTAAGAGGCAGGAATCGAACCCTCACACTGCGGCTGTCAGCTCAGCTGAGACTACCCCACTCATGTCCTTTGCAC
>CAIGRT010187866.1:0-27460 GCA_903798405.1 Fraxinus platypoda | reverse complement strand
AACAGGGCCTTAAGGAAGCATAAAACAATTATCTAACACGTGGATAAGTTGCATTCCTAAGAGCAGCTAACTAACATTATCCATTCTGAAGTCTTATTATGCTTTTCATATAGATGGAACAAATGGAAAGCTTTTCATTTAGGTCACATAATTGAAGGTACAATTTGAACTCTTATTCACTTTGGCATAATTACTATATATTTTATTTTGAAAATAATAACGATGACAGCTGATGACTTGTATCATGTGAAAATGTAGAAATGTTTCCCTCTTCCGTAAATGACAGGTGGATATATGAAGATGTTAGATGGTCCTTTTTGTAATTGTGAAAGTAAAGAATAAAATGAAATTTCATTGCAGCAATATATTAGGAAATCAATTTAGTTTGTTAATAACGTTTGTAAACAGTAGTTATGGCTTTGATAAACAAGCTATATTATAGTCTCTCTAAGTGGTAGCATTAATGCAAAATCCTAGTAGACTTGTTTCATTTGGAATTTCAATAGATATAAATGCATGAAATGTATTTGATTGATGGAATATCTGTTCCCACGTTTGAAGTTAATTTGTGCAACAGTGCATTTTTATTGACTGTGTGCTGGGGCACAGGTTGAGAGGTTGGCTGGGGACACTGAAATTGTAGTTTATGTCTTGATGTTGTAGTTTCTCTTCTTGCTTCTCAACTAGTGTTTATGGAGCTCTACAAAGGCCTTCAGGCCAGAAGTCCCTTCAGAAATGGTACAAACTTGATAAAATCATTTAGAGATTATGAGTGGATCGACAGTATAGTATGAGTAATTCTTGAATTAATTGTGGGACATGATTTCATCAATACAAGCACATTCTGCTGCAAACGATACGTGGTTTTGGTTGTATAGGTGGATTTATTAAAAGGGCATACAATACAATGTTTCTTGTTAAGAATATTGGGTTGATGCAGGTTTTATACAAGACTTGCTGCCGAATTGTGGGATTAAGATTGAAAATAAAAGCATTACGACTGATGTTTGGAAATTGGGGCATTGAATAGTGCAAGTGTGTTTTTGCCCCCTCAAATGTTCATTGCCATTTAATTAGTCGTCTTGTATGTTTACTAAAGCATGAGTAATTTTGTGCTTAGTGGACCAAATACACATCAGAAGATACAAGTTTTATGGTTAGTAGTACTAGATTGTACATCCATTTGGACAATTGTCATGTAAAGGCCTCTGCCGTGAATGTTAGACTCGTGAGGTACTTTTCTACACAATGACTGGTCCATAATGTATTTTATGACAAACAAACATTGAATTCTGTATTGTATGTATTATCAAGAATAGAAAAAGTTGCTCCAAATAAATGAGTTGAGTTCTGATTGTACTTTTTTGATACAGATCCACATAATGCAAAATAACCAACTTCGATTTTGGTGGTGTGTGGGCCGCCTAACAGAGACAGCCATCAATGAAGTAGTATCAGTGTATATGTGTGTGTGACAAATAGTATGATACAATGGGGGTGTGGAAAAAGTTTGATTGGTAGAGGCTGTGAAGTGATAAAAGTGATGGAAATTATATATCTAACTCAAGTGATAACAGGAATCCCACTTTTCCATATTTGAACTCTTTTAACTTATTATTGCTTAAACTACACTTTATTTTCCATGTGCATCAAGTTTGTTTGTGGTAATAAGAATGTGTTGGACGCATTAGATCTCTGTAAATAAATGGAATTTGGGTACACACTTGATTAATGGGTCTAACTATTTAATTACCAGCAAAAAGCAAAAAATAAAATATTGAATTGCGCTCTCTTTTATTTCCATCTCTATCTTCACTCGCTCTTCATATATATATGTCTATGACATTATTTACTCAATTGTTCGAAAATTGGAATATCCAAACTTATTTATGTTTGTCAAGCAAATATCTAGATGAAACACATGCGTGTATGGTATAGATTTTTTACCTAAATTTTGTTGGATAAAAATCATTCTCGTTTCTCATCGTATTTAGTTTCATTATTATTACTAAGAATTTAACTCATAAAAATAACCATTTTACATAACTCAAGAGAACTTGGACTTAAATTTAATTCTGCATATTACAAAACAAACACAAATTATATTCACAATTTAGGGCCTCCTTTATGTTTATACTTTTCTTTCTTTATTTTTACATTTCAATGATTTCTGGGTACACTACACATTTATTCATTATTCGTCTTCCAATTTCATGACTGTATGTTATACTAGAAAATCTACTATTATACAAGTGCACAAAACCCAACTTCACTTGAATCAAACTGATTTATGGATGTAGATGACGATATCTATACAGATGGATGGTGTATATATGTAGTCTTATGGTGAGTTTCTGACTCCGGCTTCTATAGACAAAGCTCTCAGTACGCTGGAACAGATATTGTATTCATTTAGGATTTTATAATATAGGCACCAGTGGGAGCTCTGTGAGGAATCCCCTTTCTCCTTTTCGCATTTGTGTAATTTGGAGGTGTTGATGGCCTAATGCTCTTCGTTTTGTTCCTACCAATCATGGATTCTTCCTCCACCTCGGTGTGTATTTTCTCGTTTTCGAAATTCTTGGATGTCCCAACAATCTGAACCATTCAATATTACCAACCTATTCAGTCACTATATAGTAGGATAAGAATCCCAAATTATCATTTTCATTGATTAACACATACAAGGAAAATGAATCAGATTCCAATTTTCTTGCTTTTTCGATAAGAACAAATGCCTGCCTGCCCGCCTTTGGTTCTCTTCTTGTTTTTATAATAAAAATTGACATAAAGATGACAAATTATATCTAAGAAATTTACATACTATGCAGTAAAATGTGAGAATAGATACCTTGCAGGCAAGAGAGCAGTATGCGAAGGAATCGAGAAGGGTTCGGTGACAGACTCGACAGGTATTGATGACACCTTTACCAGGCCTAGGCTGTGGCCGTTCATTCAAGAACACGATTTTGGCACTGTTTATGACATAAGTTTGTACTCCGGTTATGTCCATGTACTTGTGAATTTCAGACACCCTTATTACATCATGGTAGGATGATCTCCTTATCTGTTCAAATTGAAACCAATAAGTCAATTCCCGAGAATCCTAAACAATGAAAATCCAAATTCTTTCATCTAAGAATTTAAGCTCAGGAACCTGGATGACTCGATGGTCCTTGTGCAAATCGAGGCAAAGGGAACAAAGAGATCCACTGATGCAGTCCAAGCAATACATATTGCATTCACTCTTGTGGGCACTGGCATGAAGTTTGCATTGTTTAAAGAAGGTTGTTTGCAGAAGAGGGCGGAGCCACGGCGGCCACTTGCTCTCGTTTTCTTCGTCACCACCTCCCTAATTCAATCACCAAATCAAAGAATATTCGTATGATAAAGAAAATTTAATATGAACATGAAATATGTATAGAACAACTGACCATGAAATCTTCTGTTTGTTTAGTATTAGAGATGAAAGGTAGAAAGAAATAGAGGAGGAGAAGAGAGTTTAGTTGGTATAAGTAGGGTAGGGTAGGGTAGGAGTGGGGTGGGGTGGGGACTCATAATACAAAAACAAAGTCCAGGGAGCCGAACCAAACCCAAAGCCAAATGAGATGCGTATTTCTTTTTCTTTTTTTTCTCTTTATTTCAATATTATAATTAATTAATGATAGTGGCAGAAATTGAATTAAATAGTGAAAATTATTTCATCAGGTGAAGCAAACCATATGCATTCCATTATTTTAAGTCTTGAGGTGATGATTTGGTCTTTATAATTTATTTATTCTCTCCTTTAATTCCTCTTATACTTTTGATGATATTGAGCCTTATAAGTCGTTCATCAATATCGAATCCATCATACAATCCTCGAAAGGGTATTTTTAATTTGTACCAAAGAGGACACAATGCAATCATCTAGTGACACGCAGTGATTACTTTGAATATGTGACATTTTGGACGACAACTCAAATGTACATAAAAAAATCCTGCATTGAAAGTAGAGAATCGAAGGTAATATACAAGGAATTGAAGCTCACAAATAACATCACCTACGAAAAATTATATATCACAATTACTCAACAACTGAAAATATATGTGACCCCTTTTTGAGATCAATTTGAAACATGATATTGTCAATTTGAGGTCAGAACTACTCAACTCTAAATGTAATTATCCAATTTCACATTCAAAAAATAATGGGCGGTTACGAACCATGTAAGAGATGGCCTTTCCATCCAAGTATTTTGGTTAGTCAAAACTAATTGTTTACATATAATTAATTCCAAAAACATCATTATATTTAGGGAAATGCCGGATGTACCGAGGGGGTGGCTACCGAATGTGCTACCCCCCTCACAAAAATCCGACCCCACATGAATATAATAATGCCGACCTCGTGGTCCCCACTTTCTGATGTGAGTGTGGCCCCCCCCCCCCCCCCACATGGGGTGCGGACCCCATGTGTTTTTAAAAATGTCGGCTCGTGGTCCCCACCTCCTAATGTGAGTGGGGTGTAAAAGATTAGGTAAAAAATTATGTACACGTAGCACGACCCTTATATTTAAAAGGTCTCTCTCTCTCTCTCTCTCTCTCTCTCTCTCTCTCTCCCCGCCAAAATGAGTATACATTATTTTTTTTTCTATTACTTAATTCACTATGTGTTGTATAGAGATAAGATATTGAGTCTTGATCTTTCAATCTTTTTATATAATAATTATTATTCTCACAATTAAGTCATTTTATTCATAATTATCCTATAAGATGGTGACTCATTTGAAATTTATATTGAAATTCAACTACTCGTTAGTTTTATACGGATCGAACTCTATTTGCCTGAGTATTTAATGCTCTGATGCGGGGCATTGAGACGGTTGAATAATATTTTTTCTTGGTTAAGCTGTCGAAAAGGAAATATCAAACTAAAGTATTAGTCTATGCATGCTGATTGCCACTGCCTTGAAATCGTATCATTTCTCTTGTTTGAATGGATGAATATTCATGGATTATTTTCTTTTCTTCTCTCTTATAATATTATTGACTTTATTTTTTGTTTGACTTTTTCTTCTTCTAAATGAATTTGGGCAGCTTTCTTCTCCACACATACACACAGTCAACCGTTAGATTTCAACCTTTGGACTGCAGAATTTTGGTGTTTTTTTCTTTACCTTTAATGTAAATTGATTGATTTATTGTGTATTGTTGAAAGTAGAACACGCTCAATCCCAAAAATAGAAAAATTCAAGATATTAAGAGATGTTATGAATATTCAAATAAAAATAACAAAAGAGTACAATATCTTCCAAACCACTATATACATACGATAACGAAGGAGATGATTTAAGTCCATGTTTGGTTCGGATTAAAATCTGATTTTAATCCAAGTCAAAGTCAAGCAATCAATATTAACCACATCTTTCATGGGTCCCACAACTTTTCAACCACAGATTTCAAAAACTTCTATCACAATATACTAAAAATCTAATTTTAATCCCCACCAAACACTCCTCTTTTAAAGATTAACAAATTCCCATTCTACATGGGATGAACAAATTCTACCTTATTCTAAATTCGGTTCTTTTTTTTTTAGGAAATAATTCTTTATTACAAATAAATTGTCACGAACAAAGGGGCGATGTAGGGGGTGATAAATAAAGGGAACGGACAAAAAATTCCAAAATAATTTCAAACGAGGATGAATGTAGAAAATAACAATTTGTAGAGAACGAGAAACAGTTCCTGGAAGAAGAATTCCAAGAGTACAAAATTAATTTCACAGAAATCTAAAATTTATCTCACATGAAGGTGGCCTCACATGATTAAAATAATGCCAAAAACCTCCCCCCACCCACCCATGATGTGTGTAGTCTGGCAGGTACGGGAATTTAAATTCCTGTACCTGTAGCTTGACTCTTCCTGGAAATACTTAAAACTGTTCAAGAATTCCTCAGAACAACAAAAATTGAAGTGAATGATGAACATCTTATGACCGCAGACCTACATGATTATAAGATTAAGATTATGAGTTATAAGCAATTGACCACCCAACTCAACAAGCCCGTGCTGTATCTACAGCAAACTCTGACCTCACAATAATCATTTCAAGATGCTAACAAAGAAATACAGTTATGCAAGGCTATGGACGATGAGATTGCAACTATTGAAGATGCCTATATTTGGGAGTTGATAGAGAGCTCTCAAAATGGCAAAAGACGATTAGTGGCAAGTGGATTTGCAGATAGCAGAGAAAAATTGTTATAGTTTTCTGCAAAGTAAAATGACCATATATCCATAAAGCACATAATGCCTTGCTACACTGACAGTAACTTCTGAGAATGACTGAAACTTTTGGCCTAAAAATCAGTATGTACCCAATGTGAATTTAGTTGCAAATTTATAACTGAAATAAAATAGTGACCAACAATATGGAAAACCAGTGCAAGGGCACTGCCAATTCTACAAGTATTTAGTCATCAATTAGAATATACATCAGATCATAGCATATTATTAGTACAAGAACAATATGCCAAGCACGGAGATTTTCCATCAAGTCTAGTGTAATATTTATGCGTATAACAAAATGATAAGAGATTATACATATATCCGAGAAAGTTAACGGTCAACAAATAAAATGACATCATTCTGAACCACGTTTTTCTTTAAACTTATTGTGTTCCATCAGCGGCTGTGACCTGCATGAGTAAAGGCAATTATAAGCAACTATGAAATGGAAAGCAAAAGTCATTACATTGTTGTACAGTAAATTCTAATTTCACTTAAATTTCAAATAATGCTCCCCAAGTCCAAAATATTCTGCTGCGTGCTATATAAACACCAACACCGTTAAGACTGTAAATAAAAGAACAATGTGTCTTCATGCAAAAACTAAGCTGAACAGCTAATTAACTTTAAAAGATGGTAAAATCAGGGTAGCATGACAAATGAAGTCAGACAATGACGATGACTATGGGGCAGAAAATTTATTACTTTTTTCTTATTAGGTTGAGTGTAGGCAATATATTATTTCAGCTGAATTATGGGGAAATAAATATAGACTAAATAAATTTCACATTACCAGAGAAAAGGAAAGGATAACATCAATGTTATCAGCAAGAATCAAGAAAGGTTCAAATGAAAAATTGATTCTAACATATACAGAGTTGAAGACTAGTGTATTGTTGCAGTGCTTTAGAATTGCACAATGGAATCTTTTACAATAAAGAAAAATAATTAATCCAATGTTGGTGTACTAATTATTACATTGTTATCTAAATTCCATGAATTCATACTCTCGACTCTTGAGGTATGCAGATCCTACAGATTCCTCCAGGAGACTAGCACTCCTCGCGGCTCCTACTTAATGCACATTTCTTGTAAAAATGAGTAGCACACCGCAAGCGTTATCCGATGCTCTATCATGTCTAGACACCCAAATCATAGAATGTTTGGTCGTGTGTGTCAATTTCTTTTTCTTTTTTCCTGACTTCTGGCCTTCAAGTTTCTTGTGGCCAGAAAAATATGATAAGACCCAAAATCTTGGGAAAAGAATCCCTCAACAAACAAATTCTTAAACAAGAGTTGGTATTCCCCTTTTGTTCAGAATCAGTTGGTATTCCCCTTTTGTTAAGAATCACTTGCTGCAGTATAGTAACAAAATGCAGATATCTTTGATGTGAAGAACTATGCAATAAAAGCCTTAGGATATTGCAAAAAATGATAAAATACAATTATACAAAGGAGTACAACGTCAAATTTGTGTAACCAAACCATTCTTGCTTTAGGTACCTGACTTACCAATTTGAAGTGTGACTAATACCAAGCCCATTACAGGTAAGTATCATCCCCTTAAATCTCGATAGATATTCCTGTATTGGCAAAGGACAATTCAAATTATCATTAAGCAATCATTAAAGATGCATGAAAAACAGCTGAAATATGACATTACGAAAAAATCCTTACCCGCAAAGTATACTTGTCAATCTCATAGTTTCCATTCAAATCATAGTCCAGTCTTTTGTCTGGATCACTTAATACTGTAACGGTCATGTGGAAGAAAAGTTATACTGCATATTATAAACAATGGAGACCTCAGAGTTATGGGTATTGAACACTCCTGATGCTAATGCCCACAAAAGAGTAACTTCTAATCTCTGCTAACACTGGCATTTCAGAGGCCTTGATTTTACATGCAAAAATGAAAAGAAATTCTG
This sequence comes from Fraxinus platypoda, assembly GCA_903798405.1. Classification (NCBI taxonomy): domain Eukaryota; kingdom Viridiplantae; phylum Streptophyta; class Magnoliopsida; order Lamiales; family Oleaceae; genus Fraxinus; species Fraxinus platypoda. The sequence continues at coordinate 19,259 of CAIGRT010187866.1, read as the reverse complement.
CCACCTGAGTACTAGGAGTTTGTTACACTTATCTACACAAATTGAAAACTCAATGCAGACTTAATAGAACTTAAAAGTCAGTTCCCATCTTAAAGTTATGGCAATCCTTCTTACTTGCATTTTCCTTTTTTATTTTATTATTTCAAAAAGGAAAGACAAAAGTAGTTTTAGATGACTATAGCAGTTGCGCATGTTCCGAAAATGTTAGGCTCTGTTTCTAGTTTGAGTTTGTCATGCATTCATAGTGATGTATTTAACATAATTCCAAGAAACAATATATATATAAAGTACATCGAAACCAAATTCATATGCAACATAAAATGCCATAGTCAATAAACTGACTCATGATAGTGTGTCATAACAAGTGTTTAGCCAAAAAAGACAGAGACAAAATCAAATTCCACATCACACAAGCACAAGCACTACACAGAAACTAGCCAAAATGTGTTCATAGACAAGAATCACATTTCAGAGATATAGGGGATGACTTGTACAATAACCTTTGTAAGCTTCGTTAATCTCTTGAAATTTTGCAGTAACAGCAGTATCACCCCCGTGTTTGTCAGGATGCCACTTCTGCACGCAGGCAGAATATAAATGATGTAAATACCCACATCCGTAATTGGTCCCTGTCCAAGGGTGGGGTGGTGTATCAAAGTATAGATTCAAAAAGCCATAGAAAAGATGCTTTAGAGAATATATATTGCTAACCAGAGCAAGCTTTCTGTAATTCAATCGAATCTTCTCATCAGTTGCATCATAATCAATTTCTAAAACCTTGTAATGATCCTTAATCAAGAAAATGGTTTCCGGTTAGCTATTGTAAAGTTAAAAAAAGACAATTGAATAAATACAGTGGAGGATCCACATTTATTCAGGCTACTAATAGGACTTACGGTAAAGAAACAAAAGAGAAAGAAGACCGTTCTGATTAAGATGATACAACTTCATAACTATCAACAAATCAAAGTCTCTAATTTTTCAATAGGCAATCAATTGATACAAAATAATTATTAAAGGTGATTTATAACATTAGAGGCAGAGGGTAATGTACATTTTGTCTCTGGAACTGGAAGTATCATTTAGATGAGCATGGCTTCCTGAGCTTTTAATAAATACTTGTGCATAAAAGCCCAGTGACGTTATTTCTATGGTCATGTAGAAATAAAAACACCATAAATCCTTTTTAGACAGTAGAACCACTAATGTTTTGCTTTTGCAAATCTAACAGAATCAAAAACTAGATATTAAGAAGGTGCAAAGAGAAATTGCAATTACTGAATAAAACAGTGCTAGAGAATAGACACATTCACGTGCTTTTATGCAGAAGATTTTTTCCCCATATCATTCATAAAAGGAAATGATTAAATCATCATGCTTCCTTCAACATATAACATATCACAGTTGAACACCCCCTCCAACATCCACATCCCAACGCTCGTCTGAATAACCATTGTTTAGAACCCTGCCATTCAAATTTGCGAGCCTGTTTTATACTACTATTTAGCTCTTCCTAGATCCAAAAGATGTAAACTTTTGTTCTACTACCGTAAAAATGGTGATAACAACTCAGTCTTTAAATAGTGGGACAAAGGATGAACAACACAACTCAAAAAACAATTTAACAGATAAACATTGCTATAAAGTATAATATTCAAACTGTAATTTTCCCCTCCCCAGCATTCGAAAGGCAACAAGTCTGTGCAAACGAAAACCCTAGCAACTCAATTCCATATAGTGCACAAAAATTCATCTTCGGTCATATTAAGAAAATTCGGAGGAAAAAAGTATTATACCGAGAGATTCTTAAAAAAATAATAATAATAATAAAAATAAAAAATCCACCATGTATTCTCAGAATATTGGGAAAAAAAGAAAAAGGCAAGAAATCACCGCGAAAGAGAAGCAGGGATCAGCGGAAGCACCTTATGGGTACTTCTATCTTCGCCTTCCATAAACTGAGGATTATGCAATTCAAAGAAATATTCATTTGATGTGCAGAAAAAATTACATGGGAGTAATGAATTAATAGAGAAATTCGTAAAATGTTTTTGGGGAATCTACGTAATAGAAATAAAGGGAGTGATGATATTTTTTCACAGAAGAACGTGGGGGAATGTAGTGGAGCTATATTCGCCTCAATTGGATTTGGGATTTTCTCAAAAGGGCTCGACTATTATAAAACCAAATATTTTGTTGATACCTCTTCTTTAAGATCAATGCTATCGTTTTCGAGTCAACGTCATTTTTAACACAACCTTCAAAATAATATCTTCTAATTTTGCAATTAGAGCTGAACCATGATCGAGATGTCAAAAATTTAATAGGACAACATATCTCGACTCATACTTGTCTAGTCTCTAGTCATTAAAACATTATTNTCTCGACTCATACTTGTCTAGTCTCTAGTCATTAAAACATTATTATTGCAATATCAGTTCTTCCACTTTTCCACCACCCTTTTCCTAGTTGTTAACGAGAAATAAGAAAGGGATTTAAAGAAAATGAACGTGAATTGCAACGACTTTTTCGTATGAAGAGGTAGGTAGGTAGGTAGGTAGGTACAATAATAAAAATTTACTAGAACATACAAAAATAACCTAGGCATCAAAATTTGTGATACATTTAGTCAACAGATGCCATTAAAGATGTATATTCGAGTTGGGTTCCATCCAAACTTCTTCAAGGAAACTCTGCCAAATTTATTTAACACTTTACTGATTATTTAAATTCTCCAACCAGTTCAACAAGAATGGACAGGCTACATGTTTCAAGCATTCCGTTTACATGTATAGCATAATATTACCGAGCCAACTAGTAAAACTAGAAAATGAACCATCGAGAAAGAAACACAGAGTATTATGCGGCAGCTTCTTCTACATCGGTCTCAATTGGCTCCTCAGGTATATTTTTGCCACCTCTCAACCGGGATGATACATTGTCAATGGCAGAATTGAGTTGACCTATTTTTTCGTTCAAGGTCTGCCTGGTTTTCTGAATTTCACAAAATAGAGAGGATTAAGAAAGGGTAATGATAAAAGGACTAGTTAACTCAACTTGTTACAATGGTAAAAGACAAGTACGAAAGCTAAAGTCATCATTATCACCTCCAAGCCTTCCTCGTAGTAAATTGGTTGCTTGGCCCTCCGAAAGCCATATTCATCTTCGTTTAGCAGTGATCTTCTTATCTAAATAATTTTATTTTTTTTTCAAAAAAGGAAAGATTAAAATAAAATAAAGCAGAAAATCAAATCATAGAAAACTGATGCATGTAAAATGATTTCGCAATGCTTAAGTGGTATTTTTTTTATCTTTTTCCCCGTAATACAAATTTATATATGCAAGCGTATTGTAGTCCAACTAATTTTTGAATACGATTTCAAGTAAAGATTCTGACTAGCTTACTTTTAAATATTTAAACAGATTTAGAACCAAGTTCAACCAGTTCAAGGAACATTCCAAAGTCAATGTACAATACAGTGCGAGCTAAGCACTACTAAATTAGCCATATCAATGCGGAAGCAATACCAAGATGGGCAGGCAGATTGTGTTGGGCATTTTAGGAGTTACCTTTCATGAACTCAGATTAGATACAGTACATATAGTTAATATTAGGGAAAAACATGACCAAATTTCCCAGCTTGACCCTTTTTTTTTTTTCTGAGTTGTAATTTTTTGTTCCGCAGATATGAGTGGCAGTTTCATGGTATGTGGTGTTTAACTTTCCATGCTGCATCACTCACTAAAGATCATGCTTCACTCATTTTATCCAATCTGCCAATCTGAAAACTAGTGGAAACGTCATTTAACGCTTATTAGCATACTGAATCAGGCTTCGCTCATTCTATCCAATTATACAATCTTAGAAGCTAGTTTCATGCTTATTAACATACTTAGGCTACCGTATTTTCCACAGGCCAACTAGATCAATCACGAACCATTCCTAGAGTAGCTAGAAAAGTAAATATGGAGACATTGACATCGACAATTAAAAGATATTTATGCTCACCTGAGGAGCAAAAACATATGCCACTGTTCCAAAGATTGCACCTCCTATAAGAAATCCAGTTACAAAATCACCACTTCCACCTCTATGATCACTGCATAAAAGGAAAAAAAGTTATGGCAGATATCACATCGCCAAGGACAAGCAACTGGCCACAACACTGCACACCAAAAATTGTATCTGCCACTAAACCGCCAAAACCAACTACATTACTCTAGGCAAAATTGTCTTTGAACACATGTTCACCCAAATAAAAATATTTGTAAAGAATGTGATTAGAATTTTCACAACAAACAGCTTTTTCTCTAAAAACTTGTTTTTGATCTTAACTAATAATGCTAATAGGCAACTGAATACTAAAAAAAGAGAATGCAGATCAGGGAGTGATCTCGTCTTCAAAAGCAGAATGCAGTCAGCACAAGCATAAGCATGAGGTTTAAGCAAAAATAAGCAAGATTCAATTCTCCAGAAATTTCATAGGACATACAGCCTCCACATAAATTACAATGGTTCCACGGACAGAGCTTGTAAAAATGTATCTATCATAAAGAATCTATCACAAGTAATTCTAGCCCAATGCTACAGTAGTCAATATGGCAACCAGATGGCAGAAATTTGACAAATTGCTAATCTTTCCCCTTTGGCCAAAAAATAATAATGAGTAAACCCAGATTCCAATTGATGCCTATACTAAACCCCTACTACAGTTTAAGAAACGCATCAGAAACCAACCAGTTCCTACTGATCCGGCCTATTGCAAATTTAACTAGTCAACTGAATGACTAGTGTCCGTAAAGAGAAATTATGTACCTGATATTTGGACCATTATGTTTGAATGAATTGATATTGTAGATCTTATCCAGTACCAAACTCGGTTAGCATATAAAACCATATTATGCTTGAGGCCTCCAGTAAACATGATTTTGAATTTTGAACAAAGAACAGACATGGAAGGATGAAAGAGGTGTGAATTGTTTTAGATACTTTCGATTTTTTAAAAAGTTGACTGCAGCTTATGCCTTGAGAGCTATTTGTCAAGGCTAAGATAAAGACAGTCAAAGTGTGCGCTCATTTGTCTCTGTGTCTTACCTTTCTAGGATTTTAATTACTGACTTCAGATTTTTCGACTGTGTTTTATACCTCAGAAACTTTTAAAGTTTTTTTTTTTTTTTTTTTTTTGGTTTCATTTTTCTGCCTTTGCATTGCACTGAAGGGGAAGGGGAAGGGGAAGGGGAAGGGGAAGGCACCATTGCAAGTGGGGGATGATGACAAAGAATGAGAAGCTCATATCATGTTATTCATTTTATAACCATTTTTCAAGTTTTGCTAGAATGTAGTGTTATAAGAAATGTTGTCCATGAAGCCGATAAATCTTGGATAAAAAACTTTATCATTAGACCAATCAACTATACAAGCTTCCGTCTACAGCAATAGAACATGATAAGATTAAGACACCTATTTTAGTAATTTCTTTATGAAGCGGAAAGATATCAAATCGCATATTTGAGGCTTGCTATAATAATGTTTTTGTCCTTAGATGTGATAGGAAGGTGGTGTCTTTGGAGGAGAACATCAAGTCCTGAAGGAGAGAGGAGAAGTCCATACAGTCTCAATGCCAACAATTTACATGGCAGAAGTGAATGTCCTGCTAATGGTGGATAAGATGGCCATAGGATGTTGAGTTTTGCAACTTCACAACATAACACCTTAATTGGATGTAACAGTCAGAAGGGAAATTCACACTACACTCAGATGCATCATCCATTATTTTGGTTTGCTGATTCTGATAATTGGTCAAAGCCGATTATCATAAAAAAATATATGCTAAATGCAGAGACATCATCTAAAATAACAATTTTTTTTTTGTAATTTACAAGTGAATAAAATACGCATTCATTTTATTTTTTTTCATTATTTAGTACAGCAGAATCATATACAACTTTATTCTCTCTACGTGCATATTGAGAACATACACATAGCTCATAATATGTTCTGTGATGAACTCAAACAAACATTAGACTTAAATGAAAAATATATACCCAGACTCAGCACGAACAGACAAGTTGCGCCTGGTTCCAGAACGACTCTTCTTGGCTTGAATCATCACTGGTGGTGTGTTGACAAAAGTGCCTGACTTTACAAACAACATATTCCTAGACTTGAGAGCATTTCCACCTACATGGAAACAGACACAATTTAGAGAACACTTTAGATACGAAATCAGAAGCTCAATCGAAATAACACAAAATAAACCACTCTGGCATTACTCGAATCTCACATCCAACAATCACAGCCTAAAAGTTGAAACAGAAATTGGAGTAAATTCAGGAGTAATTAATTACATGCAAGAATGAAAACCCTACCTAATAACAGTATAGTGATTAGTAATTAATTACCGAAGAGGGAAAAAGTAGGTATGCCGGCAGCCATTGGAATGGGAGGGGAGAGAGATTGTGAAGCAGGGAGCGATAAAACCAGAGAGAGAGAGACGAGATTTTAAATTTATTCTATTGGACTTGGATTTCTAGGTAGAAACGAAACGTAGCCCTTGTTTGTTTGATGGGAATAAAATCATAAAAGTTGATGAAATCATGATTGAAATTAATTGATTTCGAGTTAGATTAAAATTTTGATTAATATTTTTTTTAACCCACAAAAATGTAGAAATATTAAAATATGTTAGTGTAAAATCATAAATTTGAAGATTCAAGTTTAACACAACATTACAAGGTTCACGATGTAATTGTGTCGAGTTGTATTCGGCTTAAGTTAGTTCAAGTATTCTTGCGACTGAACAATTCCAGTCCGTTCTTGTATCTTCCTCAATTTCGTATTTTTTAAAATTAATAGAATAAATGGGATGGATTGCTATTGTCACCTGTTTTACAATTTTAGCCATTAATAACCTAAGATTCGTGTCCAACTTGTCTGAAATTATTATTCACGTAAAATTTTCGTTCGCCATGCAGATTCCTTCAGTTGAGCACAGTGACTAATGGGATAAGAAAGTGAAAGTTTAGTGAACTAAAGTAGCAGAGTGAAAATGTACATTTTGTAAGGATACAAACTTAACATTTCTTGCACTCCTTCAGAAATGGATGCAAATTATTCAAATATCATCCCTAGATTAAAAGTAAGAACAAATATCAAGGCCAAAGACAAATGTGTATATCAAAGTTTTTCCCAGCAACAGAGCTGTTCCGGCGGCTGTGATATATACAAGCAGCCATTAAGCACTAAAGAGAGGGGCTGGGACCTAACAAAATTACATATTTATCCTTTGTGCTTATTATCATATGGGATAGTCGACCCTTGGAGAGAAGATCCTAGTTTACAACTCGGGGGCTATAATGATAATAATATCATGACGGGAAAGAAAGAGAGAGGGAGAGAGATGCTGACGCATCATCATCTGCCTTGCTTGCAGCCTTGTGGAGATGATGCTCCTCCGTCATCTTCTTCTCCACTTTCCCAACCAAAAAGGGTGGTATGCCCTGAGGCAATGGTTTTCTTTCCGCGCCTAGTGCAAGCTCAAGGTCCGGCACTTTATCATGAAGCCCGTCCTCTACTTCCGGATGAATTTTCCAGGGCATGGATTTATTAGCAAAACCCAAGCCATTCACGCTATGTGGATAAACAGGGAAGAAGTACCTTTCAGGAATGACACTCTCATTGGAACCTTCACCATATCCATTCTCCTGTACAGCAAAACCATCAATACAAGAATTAGTTTGATCATCACATGTATCCAACCTACCCAAATCAGTATTCTTTTGTCTGTCTATACTTGCCTTTGCAAGCACTACATCAGCACTATTGTTCCTGAGCACTGCTCGACTGATGCCAGTATAAATTGTTCTCGGCACCACGTCTTTAGAATCATCAGGCAGATGTTCACTGTGTTTCAAAAGCCATCCGTTGCTCTCCTTCATGTCTAGGACTCTGTTGCCCAGATTTTCCTCCAAAGAAGCTTCTTTATCTGAATTCATACTGAATTTCACTTGATCTTTAGTGCTATTCATCTTATCCAATATAATCCCCTCACCCGTGCGATCACCAGGAGCCATAAAATTGGTGCCAGCAGGAGATTGATCGAAATAGTGTGATGGCTGTCGTCTATCAGATGCAGCATCTAACTGCATTAGTATTTGTTCCCTCGTAGAACCATTAGCACTTCCCGTCATCTGAAGAAATGCCTGGGATTCCGCCTCAGGTGTGAAGATAGAATCAGTATCTCCTTCCTACAGGCCAAAAATATGTACGTGGATATCAAATGCTACAATGATTTCAGCAGAATAACGTCTTCAGGGAAATCAAGCCACAAAAAGATCAGGACATCAATATAACAAGAAATTACCAAAGACAGCCAGAAAATTCGAAAGCAGAAAATGTAATAGTTCTTATAAACATGCAAGCCTTGGTCACAGAAGAAGAAATAAGACGGAAAAGGTGCAAAAACAGACAAAGCATTAATTAGCAAATATCATTTCAAAATTATGGGGCAAGAAAATTAAATGAGAATATGACATGAAGTCCAAGCCTTGGTCACAGAAGAAGAAATAAGGCAACATCTATTCAGGATAGCATACACTCTCAACATGTGTGTTCTATTGTTAGATGTTGAATTTTACATGATGGAACGTCAGTACGAAAAGCACATCAGAAAGGAGGCATAGGAGAAGATCAAAACGCATCATCATCATTGAACTAATAATGCAACTAGTGTAATGGCAAATGGCTACACAAATTAGTCTAGACCTCAGACTCATCTGATGAAGATGCTGATAAAGATGTTCAGAAGTACAGATTAAACATGTTTTATGAAAAAATTGGAAGTCCCTCTCCGTCTTAACATAAGTACCAAGCTCAGAACTACACTTATTTCAAATGTCTTGGAAGTTCTACTAGGAACTCTGGTTCATAGAGAGATAAGACACCGAATTGCATGCCTGTGAAATCACAATCCAACATGCTAAAACTACAGGATCTCACTGAAAAGGTGGTAAACTTGCACCGAAATGAAAAGGCAATAAAAACCCAAGAAAGGTAAGTGAAAATTAAAAGAATATGAATAAGAAACTAACTAATTTGATATATGGACGGGGGGAACTTGTTGACGATCATCTGATTCCTGAACTCACCATAGTATAGATACATATAGACTAGAAACTAAAAGATAGCAAAGCACTATATAGCCACTGTTTGGAGTAGCTAAAATCAGATTATTAGTCTATAAAAGTTGATGAATTTTGTGGTTGATAAAAGTCGATAAAATTTATGCACATGTCAAAAAGAATAGCCAATACCAGGCAAGTACCACTCATTTCGTGGCACAATTTTGCACTCATACTTCGTTCGGTAGACAAGGAAATGGAATCTAGTCTATCATCCAGTTGATCCACAGAAAGTACTTTGGTGCCAAAATCTCCCTTCACTACTTTAGAAGACAAATTACTCCAAAATTTTCCTGAAGCAGACACCTCCAGTGATGGGGCTACATCATCACATGCAGACAAAACCTTGGCTATAGGCCCAAGTGAGCATATGTTCTCAGGCAAGGACATTATAGCTGGGGGAATATCTGGAGGTGTACAAAACTGCATTGAGGATTCAGGCAAACGTTGTGAGCAATTCTCTTTCTTTCCTCTGAACACGCCCCATAAAAAGAATAGCATATTCCAACCTGCATGTAAATTATGGCAAGAAAATTGTAGGGTTGCTTGAAAATAAGGAGTAGCTTTAATAGAATAAGAATGGCAATTTTATTAACTATCTGGCTTATAAATTAGAGCATAAAATAAAACCAGCTAAAGATCCCTGAAGATGAGAATTCTTTGTTCAATAATACTGGAACACATCTCCACCTAGAGAATAAATAAACAAAGATCTTCTGAAATGAAAAAAAGAATATAAAAATGGAGGATAAGCAAAATTAATGTCTAACTTAAGTGCCCTCGAGAGCGGCAACCTTTGTGTTTGTTGAGGTCTGACCTACACGGCCATGCCCAATTTTACTAGCAGTGTCACCTTCCGTTTGATATAATAATAAAGGAGTTTCACAGTAAGCAAGCTGCCCAAAAAAACTCTGTTCATGTTGGTTGAGGTCCCACCAGCATGGACACTCAATTTTACCAAGCAGCAATAACTTCATCTGACATCATATTGAAAGTTATCTAGGCAAGCCCCCAGAATGAGATGCATGAACTTTACTCATCACAGTCAATTTTCAAGGGCATGAGATGCAATAGCTTTTATTGGGCATCACAAAATGCCTTCACCATATGCATCAAATGAGAGAAATTTTACGAATTCTTGGCAAAGAAATTCTGTACAAGAAATATTTATGTTGTTTGCTTACGCTGAGAATTCTCAGGAAGCTGGTTAGATGGAAATATCAAGAGTTCTACACCATTAAGATTCGCCTTTAGTGCAAGGTCATTCTTCATCATGCTCTCCAGCAAAATTTTGTAGCTCTTCTCATAGCTGTAGCAATGGAAATAGAGAAACTAAATCGGAGAAAAATGATAATGATGATGCAGAAAAATAATTTGAAAAAATTGATGGAAAAAACATGAAGGCCAAATTGCTACCTCTCACAATCTCTGGCAAAAAAGAAGAGTGCTATGTTATCTTCTCTAACACCAAATTCCTGAAACTGTACAGGCCATGCACTTAAACGAGGCACTTCATTTAGGATGATTTTGTGGTTAAACATGTTTACTGATTCAATAACTTTAGGTGATGCACACGTCGACAAATGGGCTTGGATTCCTTCCCGTAGGTCAAGGATCTTACCACTTCTAAAAACCTCAAAACTTCCTCTGCATTCAAGCAACACGTGTAAGTAAAGACTAGTTCGAGGACAAAAGAACATCCAGAGGTGAGTCCAGAAAAACCACAAAGCAGATATTATTCAAACATAAAATTGGTGTGGATAAGTAAGATATCATACTGCCATATGTACTCATGCTCGGGAATAGCTAAAGATTTCAAGTAAATAGGAACTGCTGCGGAAGTGGATGTGCCTCGTAAGGAAGACTTCCCATCCAATGGAACAATTGGCACTGACTCTCCTCCTCCAGAAGACAGAACCTCAACAGGAAGCAATGTGGACTGCTTTGATGTGTCACAAGTTTCTTGTTTAACAGAGTCGTCAGTCAAACAGCTGGGTACTGTATGCCTCTCAATAATCTCTGCAGCAGAGGACAAATTTCTCTTGCCACCTGAACTTGATAACTGATCTTGACAATCTATTTCAGATTTCATGCTCGAAACAGATGAGTCATCAGATTGGCCCCAAGCTCTATGTTTACGGTGAACTCCGGACTTTCTAAGCATAGCAGCCTCAATAGCCACTTTTAGACTATCATTTTCGCCCCCAGAAAATTTTACAGTTGGACCAACAGCAGAAAATCCAGGATCATCAGCCGTGCAAGATTGTGCCACATGTCCAAATTCTTTACATTTTTTACACAAAATAGCCCTTCCACCATTAATATTACCCTGCCCCAAGCGATTCCCAGAATGCTCCCTTATTCGCTCACCAGAATTTGTTGCTTCCCTCGGCTGAAGCAATCCATCATGTAGGCCTTCATTAGTGTTACAAGGCGGTCTCTCGGCAACACCAGCACACGATGAGGAGTCCTCCTCTGAGACAATCTGGTTAAGTTTCTGTTCAAAATTGCCAACTACGTTGGCAGATGAAACTCCTGTAGTACTATGCACATACGGCGAGGGTCTCTTAAATTCACCTGGTTACATAAATTATGAAAGCATTTGAAGCAACATAAAAGGACAAAGAACGATATGAAGAGCCAAATCATGACATGAATCAAATTATACCTAAAGAAAAAGGTGAATCTGAACTCCTTCGGGCTACAAGACTGGATGATTTCAATAACCCCTTTGATTTATTGTCAGGTTGTGCAGCCTTTGTTTCTTGGCGTTTCGCGAGAGAAGAAGATCCACTCAGAGATCCCAGTTTCTTTTCATTGTTAGACGTAGAAATGGTAGGCCTAGTCATTGTTGAACTAATCAATGGACGTTCGGATTTGAAAGAGCTCTTTCTTTCAAATGAGCTTCTTTCTTTTCTCTGTTTCATATCCTGGACGTCGGTTACTCTAGGGGATATCATCTTCACTTTTGATTCAGAACGGCCTGAGTTCGTAGATTTAAAGGACATAGATTTTCCAATAGATTTGACTGCACCCTCTTTCAGATGAACAGAGGCAGGTTCTCTTACTGACCTCTGAAGAGCAACTTGATCTACGAGCTTGACCTTTGGTTTTGAATTCAAAAAATTGAATGAATGAGACTTCGAAAACGTACCTGCATTGCAACATGGAAATTAAAACTAAAATTATAGGAGCAGCTTTCATTGCCTTGGAGAAAAATAAAAGTATATTTATGAGCCTGTGACAAAATACAAAAATATCAGTTATTGTAACCTCGAGATGTCTGTATTCGTGGATCCGGAGCAGCGCATTCTGATTCTGGAGTATCATTAACTTGCAGTGTGGCAGAAGAAGAGTGATATATGGGCTGCATTCTCCCCTTATCTAAGTTCTTGAATGAACTCTCACGTGAAAGAGCAGCTGTTTTGCTAGAATTGGAGTTTCTTGGTGACCCCATGATTGATTCGATGGCAGGCTTTTTTGCCATGGAAGAAACTTCATTATCGTCCCTAGGCCGTTTGCCGCATGTTTTCATATTTGAACAACCTTTTGTTCTGTTCCCCTCAACATCAAAACTAATTATATTTTCACTACTTGATTGACCACAGGAGTTGTTTTTTTCATTCCCATCTATCCTTCCAATCTTATCTTGCTTCTGATTACTCATTTGCTCCTCGACCTTGCATTCTTCACAGAGCCAGTTACCTTCCGGGACTTTAGTCACCATTTCTTCCATGCAATAACTGAGACGAGATAAACAGGTTAACAAAGAAAGATGGAATAATATTGTACAGATAAGAATAAAGATATAATCTTACGTATGTTCTGCCCCATCACTACACCGAGAACAGACAGCGAGCAAATCCTCTCGACCTGCATCCCCACAGATATCGCAAACTTTGACCTATTTCCAACCGAAGACTTGATCAGAGATAAATTCAGAAAGAATTTATAAATGAAGTAAATCTGAACTACTGAAAAACAGCAACATAAAAAATCCACATAAAAGGGCCACAACAAATGCAAAAAAAGCCATCTTGGTTGGGGAGCCGGGGGGTGTAGAGGCGGAGGAAGGGAGATCTGCAACCCAATTAAAATAGGTTTCTGAATCCGTTAAGCCTTATCTACTAGTTCTTCCTGCCAAAGTCAGTACCTTTAATCAAAGGACTATTTAAACAATGAAGTGATTCAATCAAGTACTTGTGTAAATCTAGTTTTATCTATAAATGGATCCACAAGTCTTGCTATCATTCTGGTAGCAACAAATCGGATCATCACAAGCTTCAATGAACATCAATAATGTTTTTTACAAAAGACGCTACAGTCTTGATTGGCTAAAAGGAACCTCTGTACATCAAACATGATTTATGTTTATTACGTGTCTGTGTATTGAATGATAATCTGCATTCTGCAGTTCCCATTCATAAGAGAAACCAAGACAAGAAACAAGTTAGCATAAACACATCCTAGATAACAATTTCACTAGCATAAAAAAAAAATCGAACTAAGAGATTAAATCTTTTAAAAGAAGCAAGGAAAAATTCTTACTTACATCCTGTTCTTCCATATCAGAGTCTTCGCTCACATTTAAACGCTGGACTTCCACCATATCTTCATTCTTCTTCATGGAATTTAGAGTACCACCAGGTGGATTATCACAAATAACATCAGATACTACCTCTTTCAATGACATCGAATTCAACTGATCATGTGAGAACTCCAACTGTGTTCCCTGAGGAAGAGAACGCAAATTTTCTACCAAGTCCATCAGATTTGGATCATCAGAGAGAGATTTTCCATTGGAAGCTTGTAAAAGTGTGTTCTCTACCTTCTCCAACTCAGAAGAATCATAAGTACTTCTTAGGGGAATTTCCATCAAGCTTAAATTTTGTGAAGACAGGCCAGTTGGTGAGCTACTAGAGGGCACCTTGTCAGAGAATTCTCCACAAACCTTTCTCTGCCTACTAGTCTGTATCATACTATCTTCAATATCACATTTATCCATGCGCTGAGATGAAGTCTGATAACCAATTGTATATTCGGATTTCTCAACTGGACTACAAGTGGATGAACAGGGTAGATTTGTCCCATCTCCATTTCGGACACCATTTGTTAACACTTTTGACTCATTAGCTGAATTTATATATGACAAATTATCATCATGCCCTTCTAGAAATTTCATTCCAACACAGTGCGAAAGCATCACAGTATCTTCTGAAGCATCAGAAGTCCTCAAGGTTGATTTACCTACTACATTTTCAGAGAAAGAATCAGAAGTTGAATTTATGCCTACTACATTGCTGGTCTCACCGTTCTGCCCGATTTCAAATCGGATGCCCTGGTCAGTCACAGTATTTACAGTCCAGGTTTCTCCAGAAAATTTATCTGTCTTTGTACCCATCATGACCTGATAATTATGCAAACAGGAGGAGCAAGGTGCAGAGCAAACGTTACACGTTCCAGAATTTGCCCTTATGTTGACCTTTTGACTTTTTTCAGAACAACTAGTGAAATCCTTATCAGATTGAGATACCTAAGCAAATAGCAAAAATTAAGTACAAAAAGAATAAGGTGCCAATAAAAAGAAGTATATGACTATTGATAACTTTTGTCGGTTAAAGAAACATCAAAGGCTTGAGTATCAATGCTTTTAAGCAGCAGAAAAAAAATGGAGTACAATCTAAAACCTTGGTTGCCAGGTTTGAGCGCAAACCATGAACACGGTAAATTAACAGGTAGAACATTGATGTTTACCATTTTCTTTATGTCTAAGTGCCTAGACTACAGGACCTGCAGAATGACTATCATTATCGTACGGAACAAGATCACGGTGTCATTTCTTTTATACTCAACCAGAAAACAAAAAATAAATAGACAAAATACAAGTGCGGGCCAAAAAACAGCATGCATGATGACAACAAAAGATGACCAGAGTGATCCTTGAAACTGAATATTCAACACAACTATCCCAGGGTATATGGCACAAGCTATAGGACTGGTGCAAACCCCATGCAAATTAAAAGTTAATATATGTCTTGAGATAGGAACAAATAAACCAAAAGAATATCGGGGACATGTTATTGGCTTGATGCACCTATCTTTTAAAGATCATAACTCAGAAAACTACTGCAACAATTGATCGCTAGGTCTCAAACGTTATTCTTGCTGTCCAGCAGCAAAGCCATTTACTTCCACCAAACTTTGCTTCTTCAAACATAAGAAAGAAATGTGAACTTTATAAAATAAGAGGCAAAAAAATATAAAATTTGATCGAAGTTTCATGAATGGGAGAAATTTTCAATGTGGAATAAAGCAACATTAGAAAAAGAACAAAAAAATAGTTGTACAAGTCATCATAAATGATCCACGAGCAAAGTTTTAGCTCCAATAACCAGAAGAAAGAAATCGTGGGGGTAAAAGATCCAAGATAGCTTAAACCCACCTTCAAAAGAGAGGTTGCGCATTATGAGATAATTTAAACACTCCCTAGTAGTCCTTTGAAAAAGAAAAAGGTTTTATTCTTCTTTTTCTATATTCCCAGATGCCTAAATACTTGATAATTTTCTATTTTCCAAAGTCAAAAGAACTTTATTATACATAATATTTATTCAGAATTTGGTTTGAAACAGGCAAGTAAAAGACCTAATTACTCCAAACTATTTTCCCTCATTTTTTTCATTGAAAGAAACGGCACCAATAGATTTTTCGTATCACTCAAAACCTCAAATCTCTATTTTATACCATCAACCCACCAATCAATCTAGAGAATAGAGATTCAAGAGTAAGATATGCAGCATGTAATTACCCGGATATCTATCTCACCATATCGAGCTGCAAGTCATAATCTGCTTCATCAGCGGGCCCTTGCATCCTACAGCTACCACTTAAGACTGGAGTAATCTGAAAGCATCGTAAGTCATGTGACAGAAAACTAACATGGACAAATTTTGACGCACAAACATCAGTTGAATCTCTAGCTGTATTGTCTGGTAAAAATTATCAGCAAAAGAGTTAATCTATCTTTCTAAATGTATCTGGATATGAAGAAACCCAAGCCTAATGGTATTTATTTATATAGAACAACTAGAGAACTTGCCTTCACAAACAAAACATTCCCAAGTTTTAGAAAAGTGAAAACAAAATAAAAATTACCAGGAACAAGCAAAATTTAAAAATAAATAACGTATATTTGTAAGTTCAACAAAAATCAATAAAAATAAAGCTTAAACTGAAACCCAAAGCTAATTGATGATGCACGAAATGCAAACAGGTCAAAACAAAAAAATTGCAAAAACTAACTCAACCCTAAATTGGCAAAAATAACATAAAATGGAAAAGAAATCACATGCCTCGGGCTGAGGCAAAGCAGGAGTCACATTGTAAAGGTTCTCAAGTGTTCGCTCTTTGTGTCTGGTCATCGCCAACTATCCAAGACCAATCAATCATCAATATCCACAGTGATTTCAATCACGTAAAATCACACATATATAGGCAATAAATAGGCCAAATGCACAAATATAATTATTAATTAATTCTATCTCCACACTTCCTAAATTAATTATTTAATAAATTAAAAATCGCAATAGAATTAACAAAATATAGAGTACATAAATTTAATTAAATAACACTAAAAATTAGGATCGGAAAATACACAACCTCTGCCGTATAAATCACCGGGATAAGATTTGGCGCAGATTAAGAAGAAGAAGAAGAAGAATCTGTACAAATTAACAACAGGCCAGTCGCGATATTTTGCTCCGATTTCAGTTTCACGTTTTTTCTCTCTCTACAATACAGATATTGGATTCCGTCTTCTCTCTCTGTGTGGGTATATATTCATACATATACCTGAGTAGTATGAGAACGTGAGAATTATGTATTGAGAAAATAGGTGCAAATTGGGATTTTTTTTTATTTTTTTTTATCTGCTCAAAATGAAAACGGCCATTTTTAATTTCGTAGATTGCGTGAATAAAGCTGCCACGTGTACTATCGCACGTGACGTGTTGGCGCCAGTTCTCTATCTTGCGCATAAGGTTTACAACACCTCTCTTATCTCTCTCCCTCTCTCTTTCTCACTGCTTGCGTGGTCCAAATCCAATTTGCTACCATCGACGCTCTTGGCCCACCAAGTAGAAACTCAAACTAACCAGTTTAATTTTAAGACTATTACAAGTCCAAAGCTTATTTTATTTATTTTGAAATAATTTAATATTTTCTTCTGTTTATGAGTAAGAATTTCATTTTAGAGAAATTTGCAAATTTATGTCTAAAATGTTTATTCATGTACACGATTTTAGAACTTCTTTAGGAAAAAGTTGTACATGTGATGCTCACGTTAACTTCAAGTTGATAGTAGGGATGAAAATACCCGGACATTCCTCTATCCCTCTGGATTCTTCGATTAGTCGAGATTCGAGATGGGGACATAGAACATGATTCTTTTAAATTATATTAAAAAAAATTAAACATGATATTGAACAAACTGAATATTTTGGTAAGAAATGAACGAGAAATGAGGATATTTTAGTCCTTGCCAACCTTTCAATAATTCCTAAAGGGCTGCCTTGCTCCGTTGATGTCCATAACTTTAAAGGTTGAGTTGGGAATCAATTTCACCAAAAGGTGAAACTTTTGATTGAAATGTTATTTTAAATAAAAGATAAAACAGATATCTGTCAATTGTAAAAAAGAAGAAGAATATTTTCCTTTTTCTCATTTTTGACCTTGAAGAAAAAGGCTTTTCAAAAAACAAAAAATCTTCTTCATATCTTGTATTAACACAAACGGTAATTAGCATATAACGTCTTTAACATTCATTATTATTGTGAAAAACGTGTTTACCTTTTATTTTTTGACACTTTCATCCTTATTTTCACTTTTCATTGCGCAAAATGTCATTTTCATCCATTTTTTCAATTAAAAATTGTAAAATGACGAATGTACACTTCTCTTTAAATAAAGTAAAAAGAAAAAAAAAACTAATTGTAATCATAGTCCTAATTTTTTAAAAAAGATCAAATGAGTCCCAAATAAATTATTAAAATGGTAATTAGCACATAACGTTCATACATTTCACTATTATTATGAAAACGTCTTTACCTTTCTTTTTTTTTATATTTGCATCTTTAATTACACTTCTAATTGCGGAAACCATTCTCTATATCTATTTTCGTCCAATTTTTCAATAAAGAGCTGTGAAATGACGAATATACCTTCCATTTAAATAAAAAAAAAGTTAAAGAATTAATTGCAACCATAGTCCCAAAATTTTTAAAAAGTGTAAACGAGTCCCAAGTAAATTATTAAAAAATTAGAAATTATTTTTTTTTTTTTAAAAAAAAGTGCAAACGAGCCCCAAATAAATTATTAGAAATTACTTTTTTTAAAAAAAAGTGCAACCGAGTCTCAATTAAATTTATTAAAAAATTCAAACGAGTCCCAAATAAATTATTAAAAAATAGAAATGAAAAAAAAAATTCTTTAATTTTCTTTTTTTTTTTATTTAAATAGGGGGGATATATTCATTATTTTATGAAAATGTCTTTACCTTTCTTTTTTTTATATTTGCATCTTTAATTACACTTCTAATTGCGGAAACCATTCTCTATATCTATTTTCATCCAATTTCTCAATAAAGAGCTGTGAAATGACGAATATACCCTCCATTTAAATAAAAAAAAGTTAAAGAATTAATTGCAACCATAGTCCCAAAATTTTTAAAAAGTGTAAACGAGTCCCAAGTAAATTATTAGAAATTACTTTTAAAAAAAAAAAGTGCAAACGAGTCTCAATTAAATTTATTAAAAAATTCAAACGAGTCTCAAATAAATTATTAAAAAATAGAAATGAAAAAAAAAATTCTTTAATTTTCTTTTTTATTATTATTTAAATAGGGGGGATATATTCATTATTTCACTGCTCTTTATTAAGAAATGGGGTGAAAATGGATAGAAATGATGGTTTGAACAATCAAATGTGTAATTAAGGGTGAAAATGCCAAAAAAAAAAATGAAAGGTGGAGACGTTTTCCGTTATAATAGTGAAGGGTGTGAACTTTATGTGCTAATTAGCTTTTT
>CAIGRT010187840.1:0-10417 GCA_903798405.1 Fraxinus platypoda | reverse complement strand
TAAAAAAACAAAAAATTAAACGGGGGAATAAACGGGGTATGGACCTACCCCCGCCCCGCCCCGACTTAAACGGGGACGGGGCGGGGGACGGGGAGGGCCCTCTCGCCCCTGCCTCGCCCCGTTGCCATCCCTAGAAATGAGAGAACAATTGTCAAATTTAAAATGAAAGGAACGATTTTTGCAATGAGTGCAAACGATTGAAACATTTTGTGCTAATTACGCTTTCCAAAAATAAACTTGAATTCGCCCCTTCAGCTAATATCATAACGAAAATAATCGTCTTCACCATTAAAGTTAGCTTTTTACAAATTTAAATTCCAATTAAACTATTTTCAAAACTTTGAGGACTAAAATGGATATTACTCGATCATTGAAACAGGGCTCAAGCCCAATCCTAGGGACACCTTGACGTCAACATAGAAGAAGCCGGGCCCAATAAATATCTCCACTAACATTACTAGCCCATGACACGTGGCGAGCTGTTAGTTGAAGTCAAAAGTAAAGCAACGCGCCAAAAGATCGCCAGCTTAACGGTGCGAATTAAAGGCGCGAATCGCCGATTCGAACCTGATTAGATACCCACTTTAAATTACTACTTTAACCAAAAAGCGTGAAAAACAAAGTCAGCTGAATTATTATTCAAGCCCATTATTCTTCAAATTCGGGCACTTTGTAATTTAGGGCCTGTTCGATATTGCTTAAAATCCAATTAAAATTGAAAATATGGTCGTTATTGGGTCTCACTTGTCTAATAAAAATCAATAATAATGACTAATTTTTCAATTTTAATCCGATTTTAATCTCTACCGAACACGCCCTTAATTTTTAATTATTGAATACATGCGAAAATTTCTATTATTACAAAAATGGCCAAACTACATTATTTTATAAATATTTAGTAAATTAAGATTTTTTATTTTAAAAGCTATGTATATAAAGAACAACTTTAGCTTTGTCTTTGATATTTCTCTCATTGTGATTAAGATAAATACTTCATACGAGTCCGACTTTTCACGATGTGTATAGTGCTTAAGAACAGATTCATTTTATATGACTATTAAATGTTGGTTCTGACTTCACGTGAGTTGCAGGCTTGCTGCTTAAAATCATACCCTAAGACGAGTATTTAGGTAGATTGTGATCATTTATCTAAGTCATTGTAGCACATGTATATTTTGCAGTCAAAATCAATAAAATAATTTTGTTATACTTCTTGCTCTTTCAATTTTTTGTCACGGTTCAATTGGGCATTCCAACCAAGTAGGGAGGTTAAATGGGAGGAGCCAAGCGACTTGTCTTGTACACTGTCGATCTCGACACAACCTAGGTCAAGCGAGCTCATGGCTCGTCATTTTCTTACTAAAAATTATATTTTCACCCACTTTATAACAAGTTGGCTTGCGAGTTAACTCAGAGACATGCTCGACACCCCTGTAACTATGTGAAGTTTAGCCATGAAATTATGAGGTGAATTGAATGAATTTGCAATATTTTATGTTGACTTTTACATAAAATGTGGTTCCCTCCACATCTATATCCGAACCAAATTCCCTCCTTTCTTCGTCTCTCCCTCGCCATTCTTTCTCTCTCTTCTCCCGCTTTTTTCTTCTATCTACACCCAAATCAGATCTCCCCCAACTCCTCAATCAACTTCAATTTCTTAACCAAATCCCATTTCTCCCCTTGAATTCTTATACCGTTCCCCACCTCTAATTTTCCGTCCCTTCTCCTCTGCCCCAAACCCTCAAAAAAACCTTAAAAATCGATTCTTGAAATTAAAGATAAAAGGGAAAATTCGGGTCAGTCTTTGAGGTTTGGAAAAAGATAAAATTATGCAACAGCAGCAATCACAGAAGCAGACTATGAAGAAACAGTTGTCGTTCACTTCTATGAAGCCGCCTTTTGGAGGAGGAGGCAGTGACTACCACCACTTCTCATCCTCGGCTGTCACCGACTCCACTCGTCCGCTGTCTAGTCAAGAACCTGATGAAGCAATCGTTGTAAAGACCCCACCTGTAAGTCCTCATCTTTTTTATTTTTTTGACAAATAATTTATATCTGTACATATGCTTTTTGGGTTTGATTTAGTAGGTACCATAGACATTATTAATGGTTTATTGTGTGACTGTCATCTATACGGTGTCTTCATTTTAGTGTGTTCTTCACTTTTAGGAATAAGAATAACTAAACAAATTTCTGATGTTGAATTCCGGGGTCAATGTTCAGGTTTTATTTGAATATTTGCGGGATAGACCCAGTTTTAGTTGCGAAGGCGTAATTTTTTAGTTGTTTAATGAAATGTCGTGTACTGTTTTGGAGTTTAATTAGGGAATTCATATAAATCACAAGGGTTTTGACCATTACTTGTTTCAGTTGTCAAGATATTGCATTTTTCTGTTACTTAAGCAGTCTGTGAAGTATCTCTCTCTATTATCTTGCAAATGAGTGTGAAATTTATTTGCATGAGTTCATGTCTTTGGTTCTTAGTTTGGCCCCTAACATCATGATTTTTGTGTTTTTTTAGGGTGTTTTTCCAACTGTTTCCTCTTCCTTTTATATGTTTTTCGATGCATATGAGTTTTTGATTTGATTGATTTTTTAATCCCCTAGGGTTTAAACTGTCTCTTCTAGTTGCGAAGACATGTAAAAGTTCGTTTTAATTGGATTAGAAAGCTTTATATCTATTTGATTTTATCTGCATACTTTACAACCTCCTTTCCCGTTGTGACTACCTGTTTTCCTCTTTCCCTTTTTATTTGCTTGATCTTTGTAGTGAATGTCCTTGCATCAGTGGATTGCTCTATCTACTGTCAACTAAAAGTTCAATGTCCCTTGTGTTTTTGCAATAAAAAATAAAAATGTAACTAAATGCAGAAGTAAATATTGTTCCTGTCAAGCAATAAATGAAGTTGTAAACTCAGAGACATGCAAAAGATTCTTACGTGATGCTCTATGTTGCGCTTAATGCAGTGAAGAGGACTAATTTTTTGTAAATTGTTTGCTTAGATTTCACGAAAGCAAGTAATAGATAAATACATAAATAGCAGCTTCATGGATTTAATAAACTTTATGAACCCTCATTAAGGCACTTACATCTTTATCACGGCAAGGACTAAATCTTGAATATGGTGGTAAATTTCAGAAACCCTGACCGAGTATGTCCTATAATTTGGTGGCAGATTCTGCAATTTATGTAGAAGTAAAAAAAATTGATTTTCAGATCCTTGAGAGCCTTTCAAATTATGAATCAATTTTTTATGCCTTGGTGACTAGCTTGACAGCTCTAGAAATATGTGCTGTTGGAGCCTACAATCAGATTTGCGATTGGTTTCTTTTGACAGGACATGACTGGTCTTCAATTTTTTACTATAATGAATTTCTGCACGTTCATGGAGTGGCTAAAACTGGCATTTCATGGACAGGATTTCCTATTTTTTTTCTTAAAACTGATGCTGGAAAGCTGAACACATTTCAAGATAATGAACATGGAACATTAGCTGAACACATTTCCTAATTTCAATGTCCTTACTATTTCAATGTTATAACTGGTTTAGTAAATGTTCTTAATTTCAATGCTGGAAGGCTGAAACATTTCCTAATTTCAATGTCCTTACTATTTCGTTGCTGCTCTGCCAATGGATAATGCAAAATTTAGAGGTAGAACATATCTGGTCCCACTCTTGTAACATGCCATTCTTATAGATATTCTGAATAACTGAATCCAAGTGAAAGCTTTTGCTTTGGATGGAACTTTGGATTTCCAAATGAATGACTTGGAAAAAAATAGAGTAGATAGCTGAGGTCTAGGTAGATAAGAGAAGAGATAAATCTAGGGTCATTCACTTCTCCATTGTCAGGAGACTGAGGAAAAATGGAAATTCTAAGAAATGAAGGAACCATCGATGATTCAAAAATTTGAATAGAATCATTGTGGAGCGAGTGAAGATTTCCGATATAACTGAAGGTGGTGGATAACGAGTGATGATCAGCCACGTATCCTGCGAAAAAGCAAATGATCGAACCATCTCCTACCTTTGAGTGAGACTGGGGTGAATGTGAAATGAGCTTACAAGACCTCTCATCTGTTTGTCTAATTTTTTTTTTAATTATTATATTTTCCATATAGTCTGTAGGCAAAATTTCATTTTGACTTGATACCCTTTTTGCTTGGCTATATATTTTAGTGTATTGGAGGCTGGCTCTTCCTGTTTGTTGTATAGAGCGTTGAAACAGTTGAAGAGCTCTTTCTGCCATCTTTATCAAGTGCATGTGTTTGATCTTTCACGGAGTATTTAATCCATCTTGAAATGGAGAATTGGAGCTTATTCTATGTGCCTTTGTGGGTTGGCAACTTTAGCTTATTAAATTTGTCTACTGCATGACAGCTTAGTGTGTCACTGCATGGAGGTTTCCAATTTTTGTAGTGGCTTCTTGCGAGCATTCACAAGACATTCTGGTGGAAATATACGAGTCTGATAGCTTAATATCCAATTGCCTTGTGTGGATGTGGTGATTGTATTGTCTTTATCATCTTGTGACTTGGTTTCCTTTATGATGAATGAGCCTTAAAGTGATGCTAACGTTTTCGTCTTTCAGCTTCTGTATTTGAGAAGCATCATAAAATGCCTTCTGATTCTTACCCAGCATGGTTATTTTGGTTGTGTTTGGTTCTTCATAAAAATCAAGTCATATATATTGTATTTCCAGCTTCTTTTTTATTTTTCTGAGACACTTTATTTTACTTGAGATTGATTGTTCAGTTAAATTTAAAATGTGTTGCTACGTGAGACTTGTTTATTTTTGTGTCCCTAGCCACTGAAGCGGAAGAATGGAATGGGAGACTGTGAAGCAGAATTTGTGGAGCAGAACATAGGTCCTGGCTCTAGTGGTGTCATCAATGCCCCACTTCAGACACCAGTGTCAGGTAAAAGGGGAAAGGCCCAAAAAGTTCCAAGGACAATGAAGGCTAATAAAGCTAGATCTCAAACTCCTGTGACAAATATTGGTGAGAATTATTATGCTAAACTTTTAATTTGGGCTTCAAGTTAATTATTTATCATTCGTGTTAGTCACTGGAGTATCAGTTAATGTTGTGCTAGTCTTGTGATAGTCACTGTAGTATCAGTTAATGTTGTGCTAGTCATAGTAGTATGATAGTATCAGTTAATGGATATTGTCCTCTCTCTCTCTCTCTCTCTCCCCCAATGCTGTTTTTCGAGTTGATTTTTGTACTTGCTTCCAGAAGGGCAAGAGTCTGAAAAATTGTAGATTTGATAAATGTTTACCCTGCAGGTTCCTCCTCGGGGAATAATCTCACTCCATTGGGCTCTTGTCGTTACGATAGCTCCCTCGGTAATTGATTATGCTCGTTCTGTTTTATAAATCATCTCTCTAACTCCCACTGCACGACTTTGAGTCTTGTATTAAAGTAGAAAAATTTTGACTTCTTTGATTGGTTCTGTTTTATTTTGAGAACTACTTATAGTGGTGTGTTATTTTACTTGCTCAGGTCTCTTAACAAAGAAGTTCATTAACCTGATCAAACACGCAGAAGATGGTATTCTTGATTTAAATAAAGCTGCTGATACATTGGAGGTAATTAGATCTTTCACGTAATGCTTCACTTTCGACTAAGCCCTAGTGGCTGAAAATTCTTGTTTCAACAGGTGCAGAAGAGGCGTATATATGATATAACAAATGTTCTCGAAGGCATTGGTCTTATAGAAAAGAAACTCAAAAACAGAATTCAGTGGAAGTATGGAAGTACTTTTATAGCCCTTGTTTAGTCTCCATTATTTTCAAAATACATTTTTCTCTCTCTTATTTTTAACCACACATTTTCAATAAAATAATATTACACGCAAACCCAAAATTTTTCCTTATTTTTTAACCACATATTCTCCATCAAAATACTATTCCAAAATGTATTTTGGGAAGCGGCTCAAGCAGGCTCCAATAAATTTTATAGAAGTTTATTCTCCATTTAGTTTTTACTTTCCTTAAGAATTGATCAGAAAAAACGAGAAGTTTCTGATGGGTACAATTATGAAATAGGGGTGCGGATGTCTCAAGACCAGGGGAAGTTGATGTGAGTCTTAACAGCTTACAGGTATGAATATAAAATAAATAAATTGATTCTTGACATTTGCCACTGGTTGACTTGGGTTTTGTTTTAGTCTGAGTGGAATACATGTCCTTTCACATGCGCTCTCTTTCTCTTTATTTAATCCAGGACAAGTTAGTAGTTACATGGTTGTGTATGTCTTGTATAGACCTAAAGATGATCCTCTTTACAAAATTGATGCAATCCTAGTAGAATATGATTGAAGAGAGGGGTAGACCAAAATTAACTTGACCCAGAGCCAACTTCAAATTTATTGGAATAGGGCTGAGTTTGCTGTTGTGGATGATTATGTTAGTTATTTCTTGATTTTCTGCATGTTATGCTCACAGTTTACTGTTGTTTCATTCTTCCTGTTTGTTATAAATGTACCACTTAAATTGTCCCATCCATGCCGTCTGAATTCAAATGACCCAAGTGGAGCTCTTCTACATTAGTAGATGGGACAGCCAGGATCAGTTATGATAAGACTCTCATAGCTAACTACAAGAAACATCTTTTAGGTTGAATTTTTCATTCATTTATTTTGTTCTACGTACTTCATGCCGAGTCCATTCCATTTCACAGTGGATGCATACTTCATAATGAACATAACTGAGCTATAAACTTTAAAAGCCAAAGGGAACTGAGCTGAGCATCATTTAGATTCTGGTCATGTGTTAGATTAGTCCTCATCATATCTTTGCTTGTCTCAGGCAGAAGTAGAAAACTTGAACATGGAGGAGCACAAATTCGATGAACGAATAAGGTCATAATTAGAAACTTCTATCATTCCATGAAAAGAAATGTACTTTTCCTGATGCAATGATGATCACACGACTTTCTCATTCATGTTTCTTGTTTCCAGAGAAATGCAGGAAAAGTTGAGGAGCTCAAGTGAAGATGAAATCAATCAAAAGTAACCCTCAGCTTTTTTAGTCAACTAAATAATTTTAATTTCTGGTGGCTAACGAACATTTTTATTTTTCCTCTTTGCCAGGTGGCTTTTTGTCACTGAAGAAGATATCAAGAACTTACCTTGCTTTCAGGTCTAATAGATATGGTATCTGTTCAACCTGCAGCTTTCAATGGTTATTTAATACTAAACATGGGTTTGTTGTTTTTATTAGAATGAAACTCTTATAGCAATTAAAGCTCCACATGGCACTACTTTAGAAGTTCCATACCCTGATGAGGTAATACTTTCCTTTTTTTCTCGACTTTGTCACAAATAACTTGGACTCTTGGAGCCAGTATATTGTTGAAAAAATTGTGTGCGTAATATTTGTTCATGCAAATTCCCTCTCCACAGGCCGTTGATTATCCACAGAGGAGATACAGAATAGTTCTTCGGAGCACCATGGGACCCATAGATGTTTACCTTGTCAGGTATTTTACATATGCATTTCTTCTTCTTTTTTTTTTTTTAATTTTTTGGGCAAATTGCATTCACTATTGCTTATCACTTCTTAATCAAGGCTAGACCTCCATCTGAAGAACACAGACAATCTGATATGCAGTTGTTTCATTTTGGTGTTGTCTTTGATTTTTCTGACTGTTACTTGATTTAGCCAATTTGAGGAAAAATTTGAGGAGATAAATGCGCCTGAAGTGGCAGCAAGCATTCCTTCAACATTAGGTGTCGATAAGAATGCTTCTGCAATACCAGCAACTGAGGAGAACAGAGGAAATGAAGTTGATCTGCAAGGAGTAGAAGCTCAAAGATTATGCTCAGAAATGAATACGTCACAGGATTTTGTGAGTGGAATCATGAAGATTGTGCCTGATGTTGATGTAAGTCATCTCTACGAGAACAAACAAATCTTTTTTGGTAAATAATCAGGGATTCAAAGATTTGAAAATTAAAATTTAGGACATCATTAGAATTGCTTCAAAGCAAGCGCATCATTTTACAAGACCAACAAAACCTTGCAGTAAAAACAAATCATAATCGTCATCTAAGATTGTTGAATTGTTACAGAAGAATTAGTATGTTCATCTAGAGTGGTTTTTTAATAACTAAATGTAAACTGCTTTGGCATTTGCAGAATGATGCTGATTATTGGCTATTGTCAGATGCTGATGTAAGCATCACAGATATGTGGAGGATAGAATGTATCCTTACTTCATTCAGTTTTAGCTTTCTTTCTTTGTTCTATTTTTTTTCCTCTCTCTCGAAAATACTCTTCTAGACCGTGTAACCACATTCCATGACTCCATACTATAGCTGAGGTTGACTGGAATAGCTTGGATACCATTCATGAAGACTATGATATGGCTAATGTCAGCGTGCCAAGACCTCAAACTCCAGTGCCTAGTACAACTCCAATGACTTCTGTAGCCAGTACCTCAGGGAGTTAACTGGGATTACGGTAATGATCCTGAATAAAGACACTCAGCTTATTGCTCATAAGATACTGAAAATCAGACTCCACAAGAGTGCCTTAACACGATCATTTTCCTGGGTTACCTTCCAAGTGTTCTTCAGAAAGTCAAAACAAGTGCCGGAGAAAAGAGACGCAGAGGGTCCTTTGTACAGTATTTCTATAGATAATTTCTGTAATAGAAATAAATGAATAGCTGCTACCAGAATTTAGGCTCCGTATATTTTTAAATTTGTTGCTCTGTATTATCTCATCATGAAAAATAGATGCTGTCATTTGTAAAATATTAGTCTAGATGTGAAAATCTAATGTGATATGCTGTGGAGCTAAAAGGTCCATGAGTTGTAAACTTATTTTCTTCTGGACTAGATATATGGGAAATGAGCACCGGCTATTGTTAGCACAGTCGAGACAGTAACTCCTTTGCCCCAATGGGGATAATTGCCAATATTAATCAACAGAAGCTGTTTTGGCAACAAAATTGTGACATTACATGATCAAGTATTTCAACATAATTACACAATCAATTCTCTTTATCAACTTTCTTTCCAATCCAACTAGCAACAATAGGTGTAAGAGCTACAGTGGGAGGAAATCTAATTGGAGAAGCAGCCTTGTGTGCAGCATAGGCCAATGCAAAAGTCCCAACTTTTTCTCCAGTTTCATTAGTGGAAATCCCAATCTGTAATACACAAAAACCATGCCATTCAATTCCACTAGACATTAATTCTTGCATTATGCAATAAGGGCAACAAGTTGTATTGTACCTTTTGAAGCAATGTTTGCACATCTACACCGGCGGTGATTAGAACATAACATAGCCCAAATGATATCAAGGAGAGAGTGATGGAAGTGGCCAAATATGCTCCTCCATATTTTGCTAGCAGCTCCTTAGCTTGGTCTCCTTTTGACTTTTTTTCTTTGTTTTCTTCATTCTCTTCCCCCTTTGAGGAAAATATCTGCTTATTGTCCCCCAAAAAATTCATATTAGGTGCACAAAGATTTTGAAAACACGGCTACAACAAAATCTACAGTGATAATGAATCAGGTTTAGTGATAAATTATGACTGTGGAAACCCACAACAATTATAGCATAGAAATCTGTCAAGTTGAATATGAACTGTGGATTCAGTACTGTCTAACCCAGAAATTAAGTGAAGAGAATGAACTGTTTACCTTCCAAATACCAGCTTCAAGTCCATACTTCTGTGTGATTTCCTCTGCAGAAGAGTTATTCTTGATTTCTTCTGTTTTTTCCTTCACAGCTCTGATCCTGAACCTGCTGAAACTGGACTTCGAACTGGAATTCGATGTGTAAAAGCTGCAGGATTTTCCATTATTGAGTAAAAGTGAAGAAAAAGTAGCCTTATTGTTCAAGTATTGACAAGGGATCACTTGCAGAAGTGCGGCCATCGTTTGAGAATAAATTTCTCAGATGGAAAGAGTGACAAGTAACTCAATTTCTGACCCCTTTTCTTTCTGAGGCACGCCTTACAATTATCTTAAAACCCTCGAACATTTGTTATTCTTGGAAAATCACCCTCTGTCAGGGAATTTGGCGCAAATGGTCCTCACCTTTGCCTTCAATGTGCAAACGATCCTTACCGTTTATTTCTTGACATTAACGTTCCTTAACTTTGTGTTTTTGTGTACAATTGGTCATTTTTTTAAAAGACTAATATGCCCTTAAATTTAATTAGGAAAAATTGTAGCTAGGTCCTTCACCTTTGGAAAAAGTACAAATGGTTTCCAAAACTTGTAATAGTGTATAAATGTATCATTATAAGCAGTGTTCTAAATAGCGTAATGTGTGGCGATGCGTGGAGACCAAGCAATGGACTACACGAGCAAAAGCGAGGCTTTTGCGTAAAATAGCGTAAAAAAGTGTTTTCTTATTTTAATATTTAATCAATCAAAAAATCATTTAATAATA
>CAIGRT010187835.1:0-11219 GCA_903798405.1 Fraxinus platypoda | reverse complement strand
CGCTTCTCACTATTGTCGAGCCGAACTCTACATTTGTCTTCAGAGAGCTCGTAACGTGCTTTAGCTGCATCACAACTTTACCTATCTTTCAGGGCATTACTTATGCCTCAGCTATGTCGCAGCTTTACCTTATCTTCTGGTTGCTCACATTATCCCCTACATGGATGAATTATCCCCCATGTAGGAAGTCCTTGGCATGGATGAACCATCCACCATGCAAGGAAGTCATTTACCGCTTCGTGAAGAAAGGGGTGGGCCCACCTTTATACTTACAAAGACGATGCCTTCCATGGCTGGACAGACACCATGGAAGAAGCCCTTGCGAAGGTGTGTACGCCCCCGCGGGCGGGGCCACCTCAAAGATGTCCACTTCATCAAGGGAGGTGTGGGTGCCACTTCTGGTGAAGCGGATCAGCAGTGTTCTTACACTTATTCTTTCCCCTTGCGAAGGTGCATACGCCCCCATGGGCGGGGCCACCTCAAGGATGTCCACTTCATCAGGGGAGGTGCGGGTGCCACTTCTGGTGCAGTGGATCAGCCTCTGCTACTTTTTGTCCAAAGCATCATCGCCTCTGCTACTTAAGTCCAGAGCATCATTGCCTTTGCTACTTATGTTCAGAGCATCGCCTCTGCTGCTTATATTTTTAGGCAACCTATAAGATTTCGCCCACTTGACAATTTATATTTCAAGTCCGACTCGCACATGAATGTACAACTCAGACTTGGGGGACTATTGTTACACCATAAATTATCCTATTGGGCTCAGACTTAGCCCATCTTACATGGCCCATTATCCAGTCGGCCTATTAGGCCCACGAGCCCATTTACATTTCACTTCTCTATATATATGCGTGATCTATTTCATTTAAGGTATGATTTCTAACCCTATCCAAATTCACTCTCCCGTCTCTTGCACTTATTTTTCCTCGTCCGACAGTTGACTTGACCGTCGGAGTGCAGACGGTCGCCGGACCTTTTTCTCGATCGGCGGCCTTTTGCCTCCTAACGGGGTGTTCAGTATGCAGGTGGTATCCACGTGGAGGGGGTGGCAGGGATTCTGTTCGATCATTTTTTGAGGTCAACAAAAACCAACAATACACACCAGATCACTCACAAAGAGGGGTGCTATGAAGTTCATATCAACCTTCTCTATTTTCCTCAAAAATTATAGAGATCATCCAAAGGATGAATAGTATATCAGAGAGACGAAGGAGATAAGAGAGAGCTGCCGGGTTTCATTCTTCTTACTCTAATGAGAGAACAATACTATTTATATGAGATACAACCAAAACCTTCATCCAATGGCCTCAATCAGTCCACGTGTCGCAATCCAACATAAGTAAAAATTAATTGATAAAACGTATGTCACATACATGACTTCAACAAATTTCAAAAACTTCACATTGGATCTGATAGTTGGGCCGAGTTAACATAGCAGATGGGCAGGAGTTTGGGCCATCATTAATTATGTATCGGATCACAAATTTCAACAACCCAAAAATCTTCACACTTTTGGAGATGGTTCAAGTTTAAAGACATTCTCCATACATAAGATGCTCTTTATAAATAGAGGGTTTTGGGAGAGAATTATGCTATTTGTACATCACCCCTTACACAAGGGGTGACATAATGTACAAGTGACACCTCCTCATTGGAAGTGTGTCGAGGCCCCACATGTGGGCCGAGGCTCCCCTCCAATAAGGAGGCACCACTTGGGCATTATGTCACCTCTTGTGTAAGGGATGATGTACCCATAGCAAAATCGGGTTGGAGATGCTTTAAGAAGAAGAATAATAGTAGATCCTATAAAAAAGAATGTGCTCCCTCCATCCCACAAAGATAATCTTGCTTTTATTTTCACACAGATTAATTAATATACTTGGATCAATTAATTTATCTTTATTATGCCACATGGAATAATGATTTAAATAAGAATAATTTACTTTTGTAGATAACAAGACACATTAAGAACATGTTTGAGCCCTATTTTTTTGATTAAAATGCATTTTGGAATGATATTTTGATGGAGAATATGTAGTTAGAAAATTAAGAAAAATTTTGGGTTTGTGTATAGTATTATTTTATTGAAAAATATGTGTTTAAAATAAGAGAGAGAAAAAAAAATGTATTTCGGGAATAATGAGACCAAACAATGGCTAAATATGAACATATTAGAAAGTTAAGAAAATATTCTATAATTTGAGATAAATGAAAAAGGAAAGTAACCCTATCTTTATTGAAAGAGAATATAATATTGAGTAGTTAATGAATGTCATTAATGATTGTAAAATCTCAACAAGAAAGTATCCTATAATTTATGAATGTGTGATCGTAATTAATGATTGACATTGAGTGAATATAAAAATCGTTATATCCAAAGAGAGGCAAAAATTCAATACTATCATCATATATGTAAACTGTTCAACACAGGTATAATAAATTGGTATCTTTAAACATAATTCAAAAATTTTATAATGATTAAATATATAGATTTTACTTGTTATCAAAATTACAGTCAATTTTACTGTAATACATGAAAACATATTTCAGTGAAGTTTGGAAAGAAAATAGTATTTCAGTTTTTTCTTTTAACATAATAAAACAAGATAATGGCTTTTATGTCATTTTTGGGCTCCATTTTATCAAGAAAATGCATTTTGAAATTGTAAAAAGTTGGATAATGTGCGGTGAAAAATGAGTATTAAAAATATGAATTTTGATAATAAAATGGGCTCAAACAAAGGCTAAATCCCAATCATTTCTGTTTATCCAAACTAAAATTAAAGTTAGCTCTTGTTTGGTCGCCTTTAGCCCTTGTTTGTCTACTATTTNAAAAAGTTGGATAATGTGCGGTGAAAAATGAGTATTAAAAATATGAATTTTGATAATAAAATGGGCTCAAACAAAGGCTAAATCCCAATCATTTCTGTTTATCCAAACTAAAATTAAAGTTAGCTCTTGTTTGGTCGCCTTTAGCCCTTGTTTGTCTACTATTTTTCAAAACATTGTTTTCTACAGTAATCAATTTTCACCACACATTCAAATAATAAAATATTCTATACATAAACCAATAAAGTTTCTTTCAATTTTAACCACATATTCTTCAAAAAATACTATTCAAAATATCATTCTTTCTCCCATAATGGGAGACAAACAAGCTCTTAATTTGAAAAAAAAAAAAATATTTTAAATAGTATTTATTTAAAAATGTGTAGTTAAAAAGTAGAGAAACATTTTGAGTTTACATGTAAAATATTTTATTGTATTAATGTATGATTAAAAATGAATATGAGAAATAACCCGCGATTTACCTCCGTCGGGCCGGTGGCTGGGGTCCAGGAATTGGGTCGCTAAGTTATTTATGCTAAGGCAAACGTGCCCTGCCTTTTCAGTAGCGTGTCTGGGACTCCATTCGATTGACGCTTGCTGCTAGTAAAGTGAAAATCATAAAGCTTTAAGGGAGAAAAGAAAATAACTGGGTATGCTGATTCAATTTCCTTTCTCAGATCGTTATCAAGAAGCATAACATTTATATGCATTAACTACTTTTGCTTTTCATTTTGAAAACCCAATCTTTTTTTGCCAGTTTTGATATAGGATTCTAGCAATTGTGGTTAGAGTAATTTTCTGCACATTAATTTCAATTTAACTTTTTATTATCGCCTTTTATTAATTTATTTATTTTCCCTGTTCTGTTTTTGTTTCAGTGTGAATTATTGTTAACAATCTGCCTTGAAAAACATGTTTTTTAGATGGGCATTTGAATTTGGACGTTTAATTAATCTTTCATGTTATCAGAGATAAGGTAATCTGGAAATGAGGATACTTATACGATAAAAAATATGCATAAGAAAGGTGATTCCCTTTATGTGGGTATGTCTTGAATTTGGTTGATTTTGAATTCGACTTGGGATTAGATACTCTGGTGTATAATTTCAAAATTTGAACTATAATGTGAGTAAACTCGTAGCACACACCAAGTTTGTTTTTATTACCCTCATTTATATGTATGAGACTTGGAGTTCCATCTTAAAAGTCAACCTTGTTTATTGTATATTTCTTTTGTCGATATGGGATTTTCCCTTAACATTTATCAGTCTAGATGTTATTCCAATGCTGGTAATTTTCGTGGGTCTTGGTAGTACTTGTTTGGTAAGTAGTACGTAGAGTGTAAAATCAAGATTTTAGCTTTTAAATTGCACTCTGTTGAAGTCCTTCATTTAGTCTGGGTCTGGGCTGTATAAAAGAAACACTCAACGGGTCATCCCTTGGAAGAAAAGCAATGCAACTATACTAATTCTCCCTTAAAATGTGCCTTTCTGTTAACTTATTGACTAAATTGGTTTTGCTACTGATTTTTACGTTGTCATCTTTAGTTGCAAATCTGGTTTACATTTATTATCATGTCGCCAAAATTATTCAACTCTCTGTGAGAAGTAGCATTACATAGCAGCTTCCCTTTGTGCTTGCAGACTTTCTAGCAATATATCAACATCATTGATGAGTACGGTTGGTGATAAGTCTGATGATGAATACTCCGTCATTGGAGATAAAGGAGATATTGGATTCGTGGATTTCGGAAATTGTAAATCTGTTTGTAACTACAATCCTGCAGAAGAGAGTGATGTAGTCAATATCTCTGTTCCATTTCCTTTAGTCGGAGGAAAGCCTCAATCAGGATTTGTTGGAGAAACCACTTGTCATTCCATAACCATAATGAATACTACTAACGAACCATTAGATCTCTGGTCTGTCAGTATTTATGATTCAAAACCTCCGGAGTCCTTCACAATTTCTTTGATGAAGCCTCCAACTGCAGATTCTGATGTGGAATATATCCAAGAATTTTTAGAATCATTTTCCCTGGAAGACAGAGTGCTAAGACCAGGTCAAACTTTGACTATTTGGTTGTCATGCAAAACTAAGGAAATTGGCTTGCACACTGCAGCTGTTCACTTTAGTGTGGGGGACGAGACAATAGAAAGGCTTGTTTTTGTGTTGGCAGAAGATAAGATCTCCCAATCTTTATCTTCAATTAAACCCTTTTACAGAGCTCGTAAAAAGAAACCGGCTGTGGTTGATGTATTTTCTGCAGATGGTGCATTTGTTACAGGCTCACGCCCTTATAAGCCTTCAAATCGTGGGCGTAAGCACCGGCTACCTGAATTTCGTGTGCCTGTACATATCAGGGACATGGTGAATAACAAGCAGATTCCAGATCCAGTTAACGAGGGTCTAACCGAAGAAAACTATGGTCCATTCTTCCAAACATTACTTAACATGGAAGAGATCAAAATGGAGGTTGTTTTTATTTATTTTTTCCTAAATTCTTATTCTGGAATGCTATAGGTCTCCTTTTCCTTGTAGAGACATTCTAATGAAAAAGGTGACTAATTTTAGTTATCGTTAAGTCAGGAAGACATGCGGGCATATGATATGGAGTGTGTTAATATGAAGAGCAAGAAAAACCAATTATTATCCCTCGAGGTCCCAGGATTAGCTGAAAGAAGGCCTTCACTTGTAAGTGGGGATTTTATATTTGTGAAGCTTGCTTCTGAGGATACAACTGAGCATGATCCTTATCAGGTTTGTCCTCAACTGTACAACATATTTTAGTTAACTGAATAATGTACAGAGAGTTGGTGAATTATTTGGATTTGTATATATTAGTCCACTTCCTTTGGTAATTCTCCATTATAAAATACATTATTAATGATACATATCACGTGTAGTACAATTCTTTAGGGTCAAGACTGGGAACAAATTTCAGTTTGCTTTACTGAATCCGAGACCATGAAAACCCAGATCCATTAACTTATTAAAATATTTTTTTCTTGTAAAAGTCGTGAAAAAACACAGTTCAAGTGCCGGAGGCTTATACTCATTGCATACTTGGATCAGACCATATTAGTGATCCTTATTTAAGAGTTCTACCAAATGAATAGAAAGATGATTAAGTTCAATTCGGGTCATTGGTAAACGAAAATTATAAATACAATATCAAGCAAAAAATTCCTGATTAAGTCATATATACTTAATGGTTGTATGAACAGTTGCACACTCTGTAACCATATGATTGTCTGCATAGCATCCTTATGAAAGAACCACATTCATTTTATCTTTAGTCTCTCTTGTTGCTTTTTCTACTACAGTCATTTGATCAAGAAACAACTTACTTCTATACAGACGTGTAGAGGTGCCTTTTATAACAAATTTCAAAATCTTGCACACTCTCTATCACACCAAGTAATCATGCTCTAATTAGTTATCTGAGTACAAACTACTCATTAGTTTTTGTATAACTATTCAATACCCATGCATAAACTAAAGATTCATTCTCTTTTCTAATTATTTTCGTGCCTCTTTAAGGCTGGAATGCCCATTAATCCTTTTGAATTGAACCACCTTCTTATGTCCTCATTTTACCCTTTATTATTATTTCCATTCAATCGATTTGAACATTAGCTTGATTCCTAGAAGGATCACTCAATGATTTTTTACATATTACTCGTTATTGATGTACATCTTAAATGAGTGTGAGGGTTAGTTTGTCTGGAAAGATCTTGACATATATGATATTGCTTATTTCAAGTGTTTGATATTCGTGTTTGATCTCTAGCTGTAAATAGCTATTTTCTCTAAATGAGGACACTTAATGCATGTTGGGTACACAATATTAGAAATAAATAGATAATATAATAACAAGATTTTAGCTTTTTTATTCGTTAATATTATATAGCAATGTCGAATCCTCCCTACTAGGCATGCGCTTATTATTTATCTTTGCTTGTGAGCGAAAATATGTTTCATGAGTGAACCAAAAGCTTTGGACTCATGAACACCTTTCCTACAATAATTTATGATGTTCCTCAAAATACACATGGGCTTATTTTCTATCTCACACTGTTATCTGTGACTATTTTCAAGGAAACTAATTCAGGTTGTTTTTTGCACAGGGCTTCATTCACCGGGTTGAGGCCGAAGAAATACATTTGAAATTTCACAAAAATTTTCACTCGAATCACAGGGAAAGTAACCTTTATAATGTACAATTCAACTATAACCGACTCAATATGAGAAGGTTGTATCAGGCCATTGAAGCTGCTCAACATTTGGAGAGAAACTTTCTATTGCCATCTGAGTCCTCTAAAAGAAGACTGGTTCTACCTAAATCATTGGTACCAACATCGGGTGCCTTTAATGAGGAGCAGATGCTTGCGATTAAGATGATCCTTGCCTGCAAAGGAGGGTCTCCATATGTGATTCATGGACCCCCAGGTACAGGAAAAACATCGACGCTTATTGAAGCTATCCTGCAGATTTACACTAAAAGACGAAATGCTCGATTTCTAGTATGTGCACCTTCAAATAGTGCAGCTGACCACATCCTTGAGCGACTCATCAGCAATCCATCAGCAAAGATTCAGAACACTGAAATCTGTAGGCTCAATGCAATCACACGTCCTTTTGAGGATGTCAACCCTGATTATATTGACTTTTGCTTTGTTGAAGATTCCATTTTTAAGTGTCCTCAAATTAAGGACCTTTCGCGGTATAGGATCATTATATCAACATATGCAAGTGCCTCTCTTCTCTATACGGAAGGCATAAACAGAGGCCATTTCTCGTATATTTTCTTGGACGAGGCAGGCCAAGCTTCAGAGCCAGATTCAATGGTTCCTCTATCTCACCTTTGGTGGAAGGATACAGTTGTTGTTCTTGCTGGAGATCCTTTGCAGCTAGGTCCTGTAATTTTTTCTAAAGATGCTGAAACCTATGGATTGGGAACTTCATATTTGGAGAGGCTGTTTGATAACAAGTTATACGGTAGTGGAGATGAGAATTATATAACCAAATTGGTTAGAAATTATCGATCTCATCCAGCAATTCTGCATCTTCCTTCAGAATTGTTTTATGGCGGGGAATTGATCTCGTGCTATGAGGAGAGTACGGGTTTTTCCACATCTCGGGAAAATCTCCTCCCAAAGAAGGAGTTCCCTTTGCTTTTTGTCGGTATTCAAGGTTGTGACGAGAGGGAAGGGAGCAATCCATCATGGTTTAACAGAATTGAAGCTAGCAAGGTAGTTGAGATTATTAAGGACCTAATAGAGCATGATGGGCTGAAGGAAGAAGACGTTGGGGTTATAACACCTTACAGGCAGCAGGTTCTCAAAATAAGACGGGTGTTAGAAAATTTTGGTCGACTCAACATTAAAGTTGGCAGTGTCGAACAATTCCAAGGGCAAGAGAAGCAAGTCATTATTATATCTACTGTACGATCAACTGTAAAACACAATGAATTTGACAAAGTACATTATTTGGGATTTTTGAGCAATTCTAGAAGGTTCAACGTAGCAATCACCCGAGCCAAATCTTTGCTTATTGTTACTGGGAATCCACACATCCTTTGCAAGGTAAAGTTGAATACATTATTGCTTGCTAGATCCTAGATAATTAACTAATTTGTAGTATTAACAGCCATTATTCTGCCTCATAATGCCATTTTCTTATTCAAAGCAATTGCATAATATAAGTACATTAATACGCTCATCAGATTCGTGGTTTTCTGCAATTTTGTAGGATCCATACTGGAACAAGCTCCTGTGGTATTGTGTGGATAATGGCTCCTATAAGGGCTGCTTTCTCCCTGAAAGGCAGGAATTCAATGAAAAAGAGTTTGGAGAGGAACAGTATCCAGACTATGAAGTGGAAAATCATTATCAGCCATCTGATTTGCCATGGGGTGAGCCAGCAAACGATTTTAAGCCCTCCGATGTGCAGTGGGGTGAGCCAGAAAATGATTTTAAGCCCTCCGATGTGCAGTGGGGTGAGGCAGAAAACAACTTTAAGCCCTTGGACGTGCATAGGGGTGAGGTAGAAAACAGTTATGAGCAGTCTGATGTGCAGTGGGGCGATGCAGAAAACAACTTTAAGCCCTCGGATGTGCAGTGGGGTGAGGCAGAAAACAATTTTAAGCCCTCTGATGCGCCGTGGGATGACTTGTAAAATAATTTCCGGCCATCTTGAGTTTGCTTAGAAGTTACGTTTATAAAGATGGTTTAAAATGACTAGATTTTCCCGAATTTTACACTTGGCAACTTGGATGTTTGAAGCAAGATGTATAAACTGTACCGTGTTGAAATCACTCGTTTGATTTACTCTATTATGGAATTCTAGCAATGTTTTCGGTGAGGCCATTTCATACAGACTAGAATATGCTGCTGCCTATTGATGAATCATAGCCTCGGAAGTGTGAAACGTAAACAAGGAATGCTGTGATTACAGTTACATGGAACGTTTCGTAGCACATGAAATTCTTGCAGGTGTGGTTGAATTCCTTGGTCGAGTGGCTAATTCATTAGAAGGCTTTGGTGCCAATGGATATTGAGGGTGTTAAATGCTAGCCAAATTTGATATTGATTTTGTTTCAAGACTCCATTCAAGTACATGAAATAAACGAACACGCACATTTAAATTCTGTGACTATATATTTGTAACAAAGTTTAAATTAAATTAATGACTAACTAGAAATAAAATGAAGTTCAATAATTAACATGAAATTTTACTAAATTACTAATCGATCTATTTAAGACAGACAACTAAGTTTTGGACTACAATATGAAATCTTTTCTGTAACTACATCTAAATCCAATTCGAGGTTTTAAGCTATTCCTTTTATTTGTGCAAATCATAAAGTTACAACTTTCCCTTTTGCTTTCGTTTTTCATGAACTAGAGAATAACACTAATTTCCTAAAAAATATTCTCATTTTATTAAAACCTCATGAAATGGAAATATAACTACTCTAGCTTGATTTTAAACATTCAAGAAGATTGCTACATTGCAGATTTTTACCAGAGTTGTTTGGCTTGGAATGGTGTGGACATGGGACGTAAAACTGCAACATGATCTAAAAGTTACTTTTATAAAGAATAAGTTAACAATCACTTTCTAGAAAGGAAGTTTTGTTAATTTAAAAGTAACTTAAAAAGTAAAAGAAGCAAAACTGTGAGCCAAAGGATTGCATGACCTGTTATGCTGTTGAGAGGAGGCAGAGCAGCTGATTCTGATTCACGCAATTGGAAAAGAAAATCAAAATTGTTGATTAGTATACATACTTCAAAGTATCTACATAAAGAATTCAACTTAGGATTTAGGGTTAATAAACGAGAAGGGACTGATTGTATAACAAATTAAGTAGAATATTGGAGAAATTACAGAGTCAGTATTTAACTTCAACCTTGTTATAAATAATGGTGAGCGTTCAACTGAAAAGTGTTATACACAAAAATAACTTGACATCGTGAGATCTCGTGGACGTCGGAAGATTAGTACCAAAATCAACAAGTTAATCAAGCTATAAGAAGGTTGAGCTTGAGAGGCTGAGTTCTACCCAAGAAAAGGTTGACCCAAAGCCACAGTCAAGCTTCAAAGGCCGAAGTTTATGCCATGCAGAGCGAGCGAGAGTTCTTATGACACAGAATCAGTTGCAGCTGGCAAATGATAGTTAATACAGTTATGCTGACATGGAAGATTAGCTAGGACCAGCTAAGATACGGTTAGATGTAGTTAGAAATTGTTAGGCTGTTGATACGGTTGTCGTGTAGCCTATAAATAATACTTGAAGATGTAATCTGCAATTCATTCAATAAAATCAGAATTCTTCTCTTTCTATCTTCTCTGGTTTTCCTCTCTGTTCTTTTCCTCTTTGTTTTTATGGCATTTAATTCCAGTTTCTTGATGAAACTGTGATCCTTAATTCAGGAATTTCACATAGTATCAGAGCTGATGTTGTCACGACCCGTCCCAAGTCACCCTAATGGACCCGCCACGTGTCGTGCGCCGATGATAGATACTAGCTAAGTGCCGGACCCATCATCAAGGCGACTATGACCTGTTTAAACTGTAACCTACTTTTATAAAAATTTTGACAGAGTTTTCCTGTAATATGGACTAAAATCACATGAAAAATAATCAATATTCTCCAACCAGTATATATAATTTAAAATAGGGTACACCAACCCCTCAAAACTCAAACTATTCAAAATATAATATTGGGAAGTCGACCTTTACAAATATTTTACAACAAGTCTCCAAATGTACTCAAGATACCCAATATGCAGAGTGAGCCCATGATATAGATACATGTACTACTATTTAACTTTTCTGACACAACATACATGCATCCCAAAAGAAATATGAACTAAGTAAGTTGACAA
>CAIGRT010187831.1:0-15271 GCA_903798405.1 Fraxinus platypoda | reverse complement strand
ACTTTGTGTGCTTGTGCCCCTTGGAGGCGTTTTGTTTCTTCCCAATTGTACTCTTCATAAATAAACACCCATTTTTGGGACTTTGTCTCAAGAGGTTTGTTCCTTACACAATCGTCTGAACCCATTTTTAATTGTTAGCGATAATCCGCGCGAAACAAGTTCAACTGACATACAACTGGATCTGAACTAATTTGAAAAAGGCAATAAAAAATGAACAAAAGGGGAAAAGAGTGAAAGTGTTAATAGAAAGGAAATGACAAAAAGAGTTATTTCCAAAGATTCTAAATTATACGAAATTAATCGCTATTTGTGTCACCTCATTATTTCTATTAGTTGAAATGACAAAGCTAGCGAAGGATAGGGTACACGCTATTAAATTAAAGAACCAAAAGTTTACATTTCAAAGTTTAAAAACTTTTAGACACGTGTTATATAGTTTAGAGATTAAAGATGTCGAGTTCGATGAAATCGCCTAGTAAGCAACTCCGTCAGCCAACTCATCATTTTCATTAGTTGGAAAAACCAAGATAGATGGAGGGACTAATGGGGAATACATTGTTAAGTTGAAGGACTAAAAATTTACGTTTTAGTGCATAAAATCAATGTTTTAAAAATCGACCCGACTATCGACCTAGAAAAAAGAAAGGGTTAAGGGTCGAAAGATTGAACCGGGGTCCAACCAAGATCAAATTGGTGATTTTTAAAAATAAAAAAATATATATATTAACAAAATTTTTTAAAAAATACATTTATAAATTTAAAAAACGATTCTCGATTTTCCCGATTGAACCAATCGGACTGGTGCGATTTTTAAATCATTGCAAAATATAATCATTTAAAGACCAACCACGTTTTTAAATCCATTTTGTTTAGTAAATTGGGCTATGATTCCCTTGGCATGTTGCAAGTCTCCACAGATAAGGATGGTAACTTTAGATAGGTTTGACCCTATTTGAAGTACATTAAAATCTATTACAAAATTTAAGTCAAAATTAATAATTAATTTTAATCACATATTTTTCATGAGATCCAAAATTTTTCAACTACACATTTCATAACTTCATCAAAATCTACTAAATCTAATTTTAATATACACAAATATGGATACTTTTATACAATGTTGTACATATAGAATAATATTCTCAGTAAAAACGAAAATAAATCAAATATAAATAGATAATTACCACATCGCAAACCATGATGAAACGCCAGGTGGAAGAAGCAGAACTGCAATACAATATTAAAGCTCTCAGAATAAAAAAAAATCATATTTCTGCCTTTTCCTAGTTAATAATTAATATCCATTTTCAAGAAAAAAAGAAGTACATTTCATTAGACTGAACACAATTTTTCAACAAGAAAATAAAAATAAAATATACTCACGGTTTGTAAAATTTCAACTTCTCTCTCGTTTCTTTCTCTATCTCTCTCTTTTTTTTTTCTTCTTTTGGTTGGTCTGTATAACTTTTAATGTCGACCACCTGCAAAATCACATGAAATAACAAAATTATTCAATTTAAAGTTTTTGCAAGAATATGAAAAAGCAAAAGAGAGATTACGCAAAATGTTCAATGAAATTATATGTGTTGAGGTTTTAATAAATAAATAAACAAAGAGTATTACGTTTGGAAAATAAATAATTTAATTAAGGAAATTTTTAATTATTCTACATTTTGTTTTTTAGTTTAGAATTCTTCTATATTAAAGTCGAGACAAAAAGGAAATGTACAAAAATTAATTTGTTTCATTATTTAAACTATAAGAAAAGAGTACTTAAATGTTGAGAGTGGGATTTGAACCCACGCCCTTTCGGACCAGAACCTTAATCTGGCGCCTTAGACCAACTCGGCCATCTTAACACCTACTCTTGATGGGTTTCTTAAACATATCATAAGTTTAAGAGGTAATTTGGCAATCATGTAACCTCAATCTTTTTCTTTAGCTTTAATTATGTTGAAAATTATGTCTCCATTGACAGATTTCAACTGTTATTATCCCATCCATACGCACCTCACGCATTTATTCACCTCTCTCACCCTAACCGAGAAACAAAGGGAAAATTGGTCAATCCATAAAAGGTTTTCTTTCTAGTTGGAAACCCCAACTTTACATGTGAATTTTACCCATCATGCCCTCTATTTTGTTCTAGAAACAAACAAGAAGATGCCACCTACTGCTAAAAACGCAATTGAAGGGCAACCCAACCCTACACTAGATTAATTTAAATTACTTCTTGTTCAAAAGAACATACATATCGGATATTTGGAGAAGCTCATTCGAACAATTTTGAATACTTTGTGTTATATCTATAATTACGTGGCATGCGCATAACATATGTGGTTTCACATATGCTGATTCAACATCGATTATTCAATTGGATTTGGTCTATTTAATCAAGCAACATGTTCTTATACTTCGGCTTGGTTCAATGCCCTCACTTGGCCCATTTCCATTTTTTTCTCTATATATACAAGTTCATTTTATACACAAGATAAAGTTTACTCTAACCCTTGTCAAATCCCCTTCACCCTCTCTTGCATTGATTCTCGCTGGTCCAACAGTTGACTTGACCGTCAAAGTGCAAACGATCGTTGAACATTTTTCTTGGTCAATGACCTTTGCTTTCTAGTGAGGTGTTCAAGTGTACATGTGAAGCTTACGTGGAGGGAAGATGATCGAAATTCTGTTGACCACTCGATCCGCCAGATTTTGAGGTCAACACTTTGAACTAGATTGAGATCATTCATGGACTTCCATGAAGAGAATGAAGAGGCTGCACAATATGATATATTTCTTTATCCATTATATATATATAAAAAAAAAAAAAATTATTTCATACACTCTTTTATTGCAACTTTCTAACCTATGATTGTTCTTGGGGATTTTTGTTTTAGCCGAGGATTCGACTTTCTTCACAATCAAATGTGTTCATGATGGTGAGTTTTTCAAGAGGATGGTGAATGCGATTTACTTTGCATGGGCGGACACAATATAGTGACTGGGTGGATTCCGATTTCCTTTCAAAGTTCAAGTTAAGTACCATGGCAGAAACTTTTGGATATAGTTTTCCCTTAATGTTTGCCATTAGGAAACCTAAGAAGAATCTTACGAATGTGTTGATGAC
Source organism: Fraxinus platypoda (assembly GCA_903798405.1). Taxonomy (NCBI): domain Eukaryota; kingdom Viridiplantae; phylum Streptophyta; class Magnoliopsida; order Lamiales; family Oleaceae; genus Fraxinus; species Fraxinus platypoda. The sequence goes on along the minus strand of CAIGRT010187831.1, from coordinate 12,147 downwards.
CGATGAAGATATGTTGTCTTGATTGGGGATCTTAGCAAATCAATGGTTACGAAAATATACGTGGTTACACGTCTTAAGGTACTTTTCACTATCTCGGAGACCAAATGAGGCCAATATTATCATTATAGAGTTAGAAATAGGGTCATAAATTATTGTAAATCTCTCCACTTCACACATTGTTTCAATATAGGTCCCTCAGCCTTTTTGTTGAACGTCAATTTACATCCAATAACACTATTGGGTGTAGCAAAATAAGATATGGGTTGAAGTGAAACTTCGCTGTCAGGGGATGTGGGTTGGAGTTCGTTAGTTCGATTAAGGGAAAGGTGAATTGACGTAGGCCGGGGAGATTTGTGTAGGTTTTGGGATATGATTTGTTTGAATTGAAGGAGATTACATGGAATTGGGATCTCAATTTTGGGGTTTCTTTGTATTCAATCGGTCTCAATCTTTGTTTCATAGCGTTGATGGGGATGGGTTTAAGAAAGCTGAGGATTTGGTGGAAATGAATGTCGGGTTCAATGAACGCGTGGATAATTATTTATTTATTTTAATTATTATATATTATAAAAAATTTAATATTTTTCTCTCATTTAGTTTGTTAATTTAAGTCAAACATTTAATTTAAGGTTTCCCTACCGGATAAGTCGATGAAATTTGTTAAATGGACTCCTTCCGCAATGGAAGTTAAAGATTTAGGACTGTAGCCTCAAGAATGAAAGATTAATGTATATTTTGCAATAAAATGAAAAGTTTGGGACCTCCGTTGCAATTTTCCCATAAAATTATTGGAAAGTTGTTTCTTGAGAGATACAATTCTTGAAAAAGATACAACTATTGGAATTGGTCTTTATTTGGAGGGACACACTTATTGAAAAATAACAATTTCAAAAGTCATTATATTTCATATGATTAGATACATATTTTCAGTCAACCATATTATAAAACATGAGAGATGCTACATGTACAGATACAAAAGCATTACAGATACTCACAAGGGTGGGGTAGGTGGGTAATTTTTTTACTTTTTTATTGCGCTGAACCCACTCTCATGTGAGAGGGTGTAAGGCTTCTGTAATGTTTTTCTTGTGTACAAATGGAAATTTTCATAAAACATTCCATCTATGTGTCACATCCAGATTGATAGAATATTCCATCACGTTCATTCACTCGAAATTGGTTCCAGAAATTGCAATAATCTACTAGTAGCGTAGAAAATATTGAGTCTTCGAATTTTCATAATCAACTAATGGGTCTCACTTCATCAATTGATCAAAGTTATTTAGAATCAACTTTTTGAACAAGTTTCCAACAAATTCTAAATAGGGGTTTTATTCAGATGCTAGAACCGAGTACATGAACAAAGAGTTTACGACCTTGCTACATGTACCCTTTGATTTACACTTTGGTTTACTCGGCCCCATCTCTTCCCTAAGGTCGGGTCCCACACATTTATTGGATGTGGGACCGGACCTCCATGTGAGGGAGGAGGTGGGGTCGGGTAAACGAAAGTGTAAATCAAATGATACAAATAGCTTAATTCAAGAGTTTAAATGGGTAAAATAAAACTCCAATAATACCATTCATTGATGTTTATGACTGTAAGTGGGACACGTTGAACGACTTTTAGACTACTCATACATCTTGTCAAGGGACACAAAATGATATGGGTATGTTCAATACTAAACAAAACAATGTTATTAATGCATTATTATAACGTGACGTCTTAGTTGTAATTTATAGAATATATTGTTGTTGCCCAAAAAACAAAAGTTGTCTAAGGATTTATTTGACATGACTTTTGAAAAGTTAAAAAGAGTTCTTGAGACTTAAAAACAACTTTTGGACCCGTTTGACTAATTTTATAAAAGTAATTTTAATTTTTGGTATAAAGAAGTTTTAGAGGAAGTTAGTCCAACGTAATTTCATCTAAAAACATTTTTGGAATAGAAAACTCTTTTAAAAATTGTTTTCAAAAAAAAAAAATTAAGATACCTTCCTCCAAAAGAATATAATGAATCAAAAGGCCAATATCATGTCCTAAACATTTGATATATCAAGTCAAATGAAAATAAATAGGAAGAGTCAAAGGAAATCTTTAAATTTTCAAAATATAAAATATACATGATATCAATTAAATTAAAATGGTGAAGCAATAATCATTAATGTTGAGAAACTTGTAAAATAGAATTTAAAACAATAACGTAATAACTAAGTATGGTTTAAGAAAATTGCCCCCCTTTAATTTGAAAAAAACTATGTTTTGAATAGTGATTTTTTTGAAGAATGTGTAGTTAAAAAATATAGGAAAATTTTGAGTTTACGTGTAGAATCTTTTATTAAATAAATGTATGGTTAACAATGAGTACGAGAAATAAATTAAAGGTCATCAAACAGGGGCTAAAAGACAACCAAAATAAAAGAGATAAAGATAGAAACCGGTATGAATTAAATAAATCTTAATTTTCTTATTTAATTTCTTTACATGTTCCATCTGCCAAGTCTCCTTCGTATTTTTGTCTGCATTGTTTTATTTTCTTTATTAGTTTCCCTATGTACTGCATTCTCCTCTTCAATTCTCACCGCAACGCCAACATGCAAAATATAATGTTTTTCATTCCGTTTTATTATCAATCTCCTCTAGGATTGAGAGAAAGAAGCATCCGTTTGTGAAAAGACGACTAATAAAAAACACCACGTGTAAGAAAATTGACCGAAGTTAATAATTGTAAAGAGAAATTTGTGCATGTGAATGTGAAAAGATATGTTTAAGTATGTGTGAAAAGAAGAGAAAATTGTCAAAATTAGACTCTCATGAATGTGTCCAAGTCCTAAATAGAGATGTGCGTAACTTAGCCTTTTTGTTCTGTACCATGTGTTAAAACTGCGCCTTGTTTCCAACAGTCGATAGTGTGCACATATTGTTATCCATGCTATTATTTTTGTTATTGTCATCTCTATTATTTTGTGTATTTATATTAACAACTATGCATAATAAAGTTTAAAGAATATGTGTGGGGGCATGAGAGATGTATCACGATCAGGGTCAGCCCTAAGATTTTGGGGATCTCAGACATATTTCAAATATGGGGCCCTATGTTAATGTAAAAATACATAAAATAATAAAAAAGTAATTTTTATTAAATAAATTATTCAAAGTTACAATGATAATAATCTAAAACTTTCAAATATCTAGATTAAATTTATTTTTCTAGAGTTTTTTGATAGAAAATCAACAACTACAATATTACAATCAATCTGTTTAGAACTTATTTTTCGATAGACACCATGATGAATTCATTCAAAATTTTTTGTGACAACGTTGACCAAAAAGTAGGATTTTATCAACATCAACTTTGAGTAGGCCTTCTCGATGATGCAACTATAACGGTATATCAATATTATTATGTAATTAGCCCACATATTTAAAAAATAACCGTCATTTATATATTGTCTAAAACTTCAATCACCATTTTGGTGTTTTCTGGCAAACAGTTTCCACCAATTTGTAGCTCAGAAAATAAACATGTACTTATCAAGTCATAATCCTTGTTATGCTTAGATTTTTTCCTTATTATTTATAATTAATATATAATAAAAAAGATTTTGGGCCCTGACCAAAGAGGGGACTTATGAGATCGCCTACTCCGCCTATGGTTAGGGTTGACACTAATCACGATGATTTATTCTTGAACTATAATAACTATATGAACCAGGAGATACCGATATCATTAGTCCAAATAGCCTAGCACTTATTGCACGCCATGCTTTTGAAAATAGTAGTGGATACTAATCGCCTCGTTTGACTTCCATTATATCACATTATAATGAGAGAAATATAATTGTTTAGAAAATATGTGAAAATGATTTTTTTTTTTTTTTTGGATTTACGTGTAATATTATTTTATTGAAAAATGTGTGATATATAAGAACATAGAGAAAAATGAATTATAATTAACGGGGACTAAAAGTCTTTGGCCAAGGTGGAATTATCATTAATAAAATGGGTTTCAAATATAACTCGATAAATCAATAGCTCGAAGTCACGAATAACATACATATGAATGAGAGTAACACTGATTTCATATCTCTTTACCAGTTGGAATATACTTGACCAAGGGATTGTTTCAAATAACAAAAGTGGAAATGTAACACTAATACCATATCTTTTTACCAATTGGGATATACTTGACCAAGGAATTGTATTTCACGTTAATCGGACATTTAAGGTCGTATCATACCGTAAAACTTATCATATGATATAGGTTGCCATCATGAATTAATGAATGAAAAAATTGCAACAAAGGTCTCAAACCTTATAAGAATGTGCAGTCAAGTCTTAAACCTTCTAACCATAGCACCAACATTCTAAACCTTTTAATAAATGTATGCTCGAAATACTATTAGTTGACCAAACTTTCATCAATCGATCTTCATAAAAAATATTATAAAGAAAACACTCATCTTTCTCGATCTACGAATCCAGCCACTATGTCAAAAGCCGAGAGAAATTCCCTCGGTTGGTCGCCAAACCATAGAGAAATGTCCGTGTTTCTAATTAAATCTAGGTTGTGAAACCTCACCATGAGATTTCATGAAAGCTAGCCTTTTAGTTGGTGTAAGGAAGGAATAAGTGATGGTGGTGTTGGTGATGAGCGATCGCGTGATAGATTTGAGGTGGTGGTGGTATGATATGGTATGATAGGGATGGTGAGGAAGATGAACATTCTTTTCTTTTTTTCCTTTCTTTCTCTTTTAGTAACTGTGCTAAGGGAGAGTACATGTCCCTAATTAAATTGGTAATGTTAGAATTAGGGTGTAATCTGAATTCTATTTAGAATGTTATCTACGAATCCCATTTGAAATGTTTTAGCAGTTCTAGTTGAAATTCAATTTGGGAATTTGAAATTTGTATTCGACTTGAAGAGGTCAACATATGGACCATAGAGGAATTTTCGATGCATTCCCACTAGTTGAGTGCCCATCTCCGCGCTCAAAATAGGAGTGCTGGCCCTCGTTGGCGACAGCCTGCCGTTCGAGCAGTGGAGTCACCTTATCCTTTGCGCCCACCTGGTGCTTAGGGTTTGAAATGTTCCATATATATAGTTAGCTCTTCATTGGGATTTAGACAAGTTAGACAAATTGTCTTTTGTTTTTGTGCGTTTGTGATATTTACTTATATTGTGCCACACACACACACACACAGACATGTATTTATCCTCACTTACACAATAAACTAGTATCAGAGCAATCTGATATCCAATTTATTATTACAAACTGGTATCAGAACGAGGTTCTATCAAGTCAAGAACTCAGTTTGATATTTTGTGATGGCAACCATGAAGTATGATATTCTACTTTTGGATCACAGTACAAGATTTTCGTTGTGGTAGGTAAAGATGCAAACAATGTTAGCTCAGATGGATTTAGATAATACATTTTTGGGATTTGACAAGATGCTCACAACTTGGTCACTGGAGAAGAAACAACGTATGGATCGAAATGCCCTATCACATATTCATCTTTATTTTTCAAATATTCTTCAAGAAATTTTGAAGGAGAAGATTACCACTGCTTTATGGTTGAACTAGCAAATTACATTTGAAGCAGCGTTTATATTCTCATCGTATGACGGAAGGTACACCCCTTAAAGATCACCTAGTTGTTTTCAAAGAAATTATCGTTGATTTGGAAACCTTGGAGGTTAAATATGATGAAAAGGATTTGGGTTCTATTTTGTTATATTCGTTGCCCTTTTCATATATGTCTTTTAGAGATACGATCTTATACAATCGTGATATTCTCACCATTAAAGAAATCTATGATGCTCTATTTTCAAAAGAGAAGATGAAGCATCTTGTTGGATCTGAGACGCATGGAGATGACCTTATTGTCAATGGTGGTTATGTGAGGGGCAAATTGAAGTCTAACTTCAGTAATAAAATTTGTAACTGTTACAATAGAAACATGAACGTAATAAAGGATTGCAATAAGTAGAATAAAGAAAAATTGGCTATAGCTAATTAGAAGGGAAAGTAACCAGATACTTCAGGTGAAGCCAGTATTACAGAAAATTCTCACGATAATGGAGATCTTTTAATTCTTTATGACTGCGACTCCAAACCCGACGATGATTGGATTCTTAATATAGTTTGCACTTTTCATATGTGTCCCAATTGAGATTTGTTTTTTATAAAATGGTTTCGAAATGTGTTGTGGGAATGGGTAATAATACTCCTTTTAGGATAGCTTATATTGGAAGGGTTAAAATTAAGATATTTGATGGGATTGTTAGAACACTTGATGTTGTGAGACGTGTTCCAAATTTGAAGAGAAATCTTATCTCATTAAGTACTCTTGACTTGAAAGGGTACAAGTACATCGATAAATGTGGAGTCCTGAAAGTTAGTATAGTTGTCCATGTGATAAAGGGGCAGAGAATGTTCCAATTATATGTCTTGCATGGTTCTACAAAATCTTTGAAGATCAATCAACAAAATTTAGGCACTCAGGTTGATTTTGAGTTTGGTTCAGTACTGTCAGGGTTTATTTTGGGGTTTACATTGAAGAATACATTTCAGTCAAATTCAGAAGCTATGGATAATTTTGCTTTGTCAACATTACTAGCGGTGCCATCGTATTCAATTGATAGAGACAGACCTTGGAGAAATATTAGGCCTCCACATTGGTTGAAAGTATTGATTCTAGCCAAGAACATTCTATTGAAGCAGTAAGTTGTGTTGATTCTATTACATGGCTTGTTTCTGCCCTGGTGATTATTGATTTTTTGTTGCTCGTGAGGATAATTCGAGCAACTTTGGTGTCCAAGGTAATCATACTGAGCAGTGCTTGGAATTCAGTTGATATTCAGTTATTGAGTTTGTCCTAGTTGAGTTTTGTGGTAGAGGTGGAGAACTTTTTAGTTGGAAATTTCGATGAGAATTTTGTTTGATGTTTTTTGCTGAAAAGTTATGTCTATTCCTTGTAGTAGAGTTTTTCTCTAGGTGGAAAATCTTCGAAATTTTGTTCATTGCAGTGAACTTCATGTCAAGGTGGAGTTGTTTGAGTTAGCGTGTGACCCGAATTCTATTAGGAATGCTATTTGAAGTATATTAAGCAATTCTAGTTAAAATTCAATTTGGGAGTTCAATTGGGAGTTTGAAATTGGTGCTGGACTTGAAGAGGTCAAGATATGGACCAGAGAGGAATTTTCGGTGCATTCCCGCTCGCTGAGCGCCCATTTCCCCATTGAGCACTCAAAATTGGCTCTTACTGGCGCCATCCTGCTGCTCGAGCGGTGGAGTCACCGCCTGCTTAGCGCCCCATGTGCGCTCGAGCGGCAATTCGTTCGACCCAGGCTCGTTTTACGTTTTTGACACATTTTTAGCATTCTTTTTCATCTATAACTCTTTTTCTAGAGTTTGAAACATTTCTTATATATTGTTGGCTCTTCATTGTGATTTAGACAATATTGAAAACACAATATCTTTGTATACTTTCTCCATATTTTACGGAATTCTCATTTCCTTTGCAAATTGTCTTTTGTTCTCGTGCGTTTGTAATATTTATTTCATATTGTGGCTTATATATTTATCCTCATTTTCACAAACAAACTGGTATCAGCACAATTGGGTATCCGCTTGCTACAGGTTAAATGAAGGTTAATTTTAGGTTAAGACAGTAATTTTTATTAATCATGGCCTCGATTGAGAGCCTAATGATCACCGAAAAAATGTGAAAGTTGGAGGATTAATTTGAGGAAATTAATTTAAATAATAAAAGTACGACATTTTTAGTTGTAATCAATTAAGAGATTGGACTTGATATCTATTTATAGACTTATTTCGATCAATCCCATTAGTCTGACTTAAACTCGTAGTAATTAAATTATTATACTACGTAATTGGATCTATAATATTAGAGTCACGGGGGCTTCTCGCACAATCTATGATAGCGCCGAAATTTTTCGTCTCATCTAGCCAACACGCGGATTTAAACTTCCAGGTACTGAAAACAGACTGACTATAGACTAAGTATGCAAAATTATTGAAGTACTTAAAAAATAAAATGCAAGATTACGAGAATCGTCCAAACATTATTTCTCTATAAGAAAGAAACACGTTAACTACAAAAAGGTGAAGGGTCAACACACAGGTTTGTTGTCTCAACACTGCATTTAATGCTCTACATATTCTAAGGCACCATTACCTAGAATAAATAATGCCAAATTCGAATTACAATTGACGCCCCAACTGCTAGGTCAGTTTGCCAAGATTTTTAGCCTTCATTTGCCAAAAATTGCCAAAAGTTGCCCCTAAATCAAGCATCCAGACATAACTGCTTCAAACTACTGTCATGTGCCTCCCATATAACTGATTTTCAAGCTGAACTCAAGTACTGAGACCAGCTGGACAACAAGATCGCAATGCAAACACATGGCTGCATCAATCCATCAATCAACGCGACTAACTTGCTTCCCCGTATTCTATCTTGTGATGCCTCCATCACTTGCTCATCATAAAACCAACATGCTGCCTAGATTAATTCTACCCAAATCTGCACATTACACTGAGCATCGCACACGCCTTTGGCCATGGCATGGAAAAGGGCAAGACAACCCCATGCCTAATCGACATAGAGAAAAAACTTCTTAACCTAACGACGTCGCGCGGCTTTGGATGGCAGGGACGCCTCCTCTTCAGTTGCCTGGTAAGGCGGCAAGGGGGACTGCAACCTATGCCTCCATGGTTCAAGCTCGTCCCCAACCTATTCCGGAGATGAAGATTGAGATGAGGCAACCAAAAGAGAATGAAGGAGCAATATGGTTTCACTTCTCCAAATGTGAACTGGAGCAGGCGGCTTCTCCTTTCCGGTTCTCTGTTGTCCTTAAGTTCCCGAGAAGAAGGCCATCACTGGATCAGATTCAGACCTTCATAAAGGCACATTGGGGTATCAAGGGATTCTATTCAGTGAGTAATATGCAACACCCACGTAATGTATTCATCCGTTTTGCATCAGAAGAAGATTTTGCTATTGCGTGTGCAAGGGAATCCTCAAATCTCGATGGCAGCCCTTACAGGCTGGTTATTTGGACGCCGAATTTCGATGAAGACAAATAATCCTCTCTGATCCCGGTATGGGTATTCATCCCTGGACTTCCTCCCCATTTTTATCACGAATCTATGTTGCGTATTCTTACAGGTGCGTTTGGGCGCTTCTTGAAAAGGGACAATTTTACGGTCTGTGTATCTCACACAGATGGGGCTCGTGTCTGTGTTGAGATCGACTTTTCCAAACCCTTGGTGGACTCTTTCTGGCTAGGCGTCCCTTTCCATCTGTCCAGCCGATATCAAGAAATCATCTATGAAAAACTCTCTGCATTCTGTCAGTTTTGTAAATCTATGGGTCACTTGGAGACGGTTTGTAAGAAGAAAAAGGAGAATGGAAAAAGTATTATTCCGGACAATATTCGACCTAAAAAGATATGGCGAAAAAAGGAGAGTATAGGTGTGTCGACGGGATTGCCAATGGAAAATGACTCAGTGAAACTGGACAACAGACTTGCTGAAAAAAGGAACAGAATTTTGCAGTCGACACCTTGATTCCCTCGACCGTTACTCTTTTTGGATGTAAGGATGGTAGAATTGCACCAGAATTGAATTTTTAGGAGGGGACGTCTCGGCTGAATTTATAGACGATGTTACCAAAGACACCAATACAGGAACTGGGGAATGTACCGTTTATGACAGGAGCCAGAATTCTACTGATCAACTGGAAATAAATACGACACCTAATGAAAACTATCTGGAGCAGGCTATTATGGAAGGAGATGCTGATGCTTTTCGAGAAATACTCGTGATGGATGTTATTGACAATATTGCGAATCTTGTTCTTAGGAGAGAGCCTTTGCCCCAGACCTTCCTTAAGGAGGCTAATGTGCACACTAAACACAAAGCAATGGAGGTTCAGATTTCATCTGACGGTGAGCATGAAAATGAATTACCTAAATTGGAGGTCCTAAATTATGACACAGACCACATCATGACAGTCCAATTTAAAAGAAGTAGGGGGAATGGTCGGAAAAAGGCGACGCTAGGTATCACCACGAGGTCCAAAAAATCTTATTAATGATGCATATTATTGTATGGAACGCAAGGGGTGTGGTTTCATCTAAAAACAAATTAATGGCGCTGAAAAAACAATACAATCCTTCTTTGTTAGTTGTCTTGGAACCTTTTATTTCTATTGATAAAATTGTTTGTTGGGCTCGTCGTTTAAGATTCTCGCACTACAGGTCTAACGCCGAGGTAGGAGGAAAAATATGGATGTTTTGGAATAATGAGTTGCATGTATCAGTAAGTAATACTTCAGACCAACAGTTGTCTGGTTGGGTTTCGGTGGGTCAGAGACGGAGTATATCCCAACATTTTTTTCTTTTGTATATGCCAACTGTTGTCAGAGACGGAGAAGAGATTTATGGGATCAGTTGAAAAATCTAGATTATGGAGATGCTGGATGGTTAGTAGGAGGGGACTTCAACACAGTTCGAACCAGCGATGAGAAATTGGGTGGTCTGTCCATATCTGCTCTGGCCTTACGGGAATTTAACGACTTTATTCATGAGTCAGGTTTGATGGACGTCCCTTTTGAGGGACCAAAATTGTCTTGGTGTAATGGGCGACAGGGCAAACGATGGATATGGGCTCGCCTAGATAGAATTTTGGTAAATCAAAATTTTAAGAATCACTTCTCTTCAGTTTCATTATCTTACCTGGATCGCACTTCTTCGGATCATTGTCCGATGGTTTTACGATGCAGGGATCGCTTGAATTTGAAAGGCCACAAACCTTTCCGTTTCCTAAGCATGTGGTGCTCTCACGAAGACTTTTTGCCTTTGGTGAAACGGATCTGGGCAGTAAGTGAAAGTTACGGGTTCTCCAATGGTGTGTATTGGACGTAAACTGTGGAATCTGAAAATCGCATTAAAAACCTGGAATGGTAAGGTTTTTGGTAGGGTGTAACAGGAGATAGGATCCCTCGAAAACAAGTTGATTCAACTAGAAAATTCTTTGATGGATAGCTTCTCATTAGATGCTGAAAATCAGCTGTTGCAATGTCGAAATCAGTATGATGTTTGGCTCGAAAGAGAGGAGGCTTTATGGAGGCAGAAATCACGTATTAAATGGCTTCGAGATGGCGATGACAACACCAAATTTTTCCATGCATCGGTAAAAAATAAAAACAAGAGCCAAATCATTGATCACATGGCTCTTGAAGATGGTACTGAGTTGAAATCGCCTGAAGATAATCATGAAGGGGCAGTGCAATTTTTTCAAAGTCTTTTCTTAGTTTCGCCTATTTCCATGGATGTTAATAATCTTGAACTCTTAAAGCCGGTAATCACGGACGAGGAAAACAGAAGGTTATGCGAACCACCAATTTTGGAGGAGGTTAAAACTGCCCTTTGGTCGATCCCCAAAGATAGTAGTCCTAGACCTGATGGCTATAGTGCAAGTTTCTTTATTACTGCTTGGGAGTTCGTCTAGACTGATCTCCTTGTCGTGGCCAAAGAATTTTTTGGAGGTTGCCCGCTTAATTGTACATTGGGGGCAACTAACATCATTCTGATTCCTAAGGTGGAGTCCCCTAACAGTTTCGAGAAGTTTAGACCTATTAGCCTCTGTTCGGTGGTATACAAGATCCTGTCTAAAATTATGGTTGCTAGGTTAGCCCCTTTGCTTGATAAATTAATTTCTCGAGAGCAATCAACTTTTATTCAGGGTAGGAGCATCTTCGATAATATATCTATTGCTCAGGAGATGGTGCATAGCCTTCACAAGAAAGTGAGAGGAGGAAACACCTTACTGAAGATTGATATGGCAAAAGCCTACGATAGAGTTAACTGGCAATTTCTCCTGGAATGCTTAAGGATATTTGGATTTTCTGACCAATGGAGGAATCTTGTTTTTAACGCTGTCTCATCATTCGTCCATAATTTCGTTGAAATCGCCTTTGCTGAGTCCTGGTCATTTCATTGAAAGGTACGACTCGTCTTGCGTTATACTGATATGAATGCCACACATTAGGTTGACGAGGTTGTGGCCTGAACGATCTTTCATGCTCTATTGGCCTGAACTGCCTTTCTGG
>CAIGRT010187795.1:0-18351 GCA_903798405.1 Fraxinus platypoda | reverse complement strand
CATTGGAATATGGTTTATGTTGGAGGAAAAACTAAATTTGAATTTATCCCCACATAGGAAGTCTATGAAAACAAGAACCACTTTATATATGGCTACACTTTGGAAGTGTGTAATCATGTGTAGCATATCGGCTCTCTCCACGTACGCAGGCAGAGGAGTGCAAATCACCGACTGAAATAGACTTCGGACCTTGAACTTGTGTTCAGGCGAGACCTGCGTACATGAATGTCGGCCCGAATTGACCAAAAATTGGCTCCTTAGGTGGGCCTATGTTTTGTCAATTTTTTTTATTTTTAACAACTGACTCTTGGTTTCTGAAGCTCCAATGATTATTGTCATTAAGTTTGAAACTGTTGAAACTCCAATGAACTTTTGGTTTCTGAAACTCCAATGATTATTATCACTCCAATGGACTTTTGGTTTCTGAAACTCCAANTTTTTTTTATTTTTAACAACTGACTCTTGGTTTCTGAAGCTCCAATGATTATTGTCATTAAGTTTGAAACTGTTGAAACTCCAATGAACTTTTGGTTTCTGAAACTCCAATGATTATTATCACTCCAATGGACTTTTGGTTTCTGAAACTCCAATTATTATTATCATTAAGTTTGAAACTGTTGAAACTCTAATGGACTTTTGGTTTCTGAAACTCCAATCATTATTGTCATTGAGTTAATGGACATATTTAACTTGTAATTATGGGGTTATGTCTATATAAAGCCTATTTTTCCACTGTTCCAGATGAAATATGCAGTCTGCATTACAGTTCCAAAACACACGAAATTGTCCTCTGTCTGCATACATATTTTACTGTCTGACAAGGTCCTGCTGGTGATATTGTTCAAATACTAAGTCAGTTCGCCGGAGTAGAATTTGCAGTGCTCACTCTACTGGTTTACTGTTGTATCCTAGGAAACAGAATCTCAAATTAAATCTCAAGCACCTAAGGTGAGATGGCGAATTTGTTTTAAGGAAATTGTGTTCACACATGCATCGGATTTTAAAGTCCAATTGAATTATTTATTCTCTGTTTAGATTATTTGTTCACAAATATTTTTCTTCTAATAGTTATTGATCAAGTTTTTCATTTCAGGGATTTGATGATGACAACTGTGCAAAAACCAAGCAATCAAAGCCTCAAGAAATTAGCAAAAATGAAAACGATTTGGGGAAATTTTTCAAATAGGATTGGGAAAAATTAGACTTGCTAAGCTGAAGGAGGAAAAGAATGATTCTTGAATTTCTTGGGAAGAAAGTGCTATTAATTGAGTGGGTAATATCCTTGTCAAATTTTTACGGCGTTAGTCACCATGTAAGAAATTCATTTGTCACGTGGACATTTTTGCCTAGTTGGATGAATGGAAGTGAAATGGATGATGGATGGGTAATTTTTTTCTAGAAGTGAGTGAGCAGATAATAACCTTTTATTTTTGGGTGAACAAGTAGTAACCGAATGTAAATATGAGTGATTGACGATTTATTTAATTCCGAAATGAAAGGAGTGATCTCGTATTTAAACAATTAAAAACGGATGAAATAGCATCTCGGCTCCTCTCCTGAAACAAGTTGAATCTAGCTTAGTAGTCATCCAGTCGTAAAAATTGTGTATTTATCAAACTTTTAATGAAAAATGAAAGATAACACGTTGAAGATTAAAAAATAATAATAATAAAAAAAAATTAATAAATAGATTGTCATTTTCAAGGACCACTCCTAAAATTATCCTTCGCACTAAAAATCTGACAATTAAATAGATATGGTTTCCAGTTCGTGTATAATTATCAATCATGTTGTACATTTTGTTTGCATTATTTTTTACATTGTACCACATGTTAACATATAATTGGACAATTTAAAAAAAAAAAAACTTTCGTGTCGAACACTTTTTGAATCTCCATATAAGACAAGATGTCATCCATAGAACGTACACTTAGCATAATTCGTATAATTATAACACTAAATATGTAATGGGATCAAACACAATTAGTCCCTGAATTTATAGCATTGTTTCGATTTGACCATTGAACTATTTTTCATTTTAATTACAAAATAGAAACAAAACCTCATTTTTTATTTTTTATTTTTTGGTTTTAAGTGAAGGCAACATATCCACCTTAATGCAAACGCTGTCATTATTTCTCCTAAAAAAATCCATTTAAATGTTGTAAAAATGAATCGGGCAGGTTCAACCCACAGCAGTCAGCAGATAGGTTACCAAGCTCGGCTCTTCATTCGAATCTCTTAAGCCCGACATGGGCCAGTCTAGGTCTAGCCCACCCGCCCAAAAAGAGGGGTGACAACATAAAATCGGGCCATACCGGCTGGTTCACACATCTATTCGAGGCCTAATTCCTCCAGTCTTGGGTAGAACATGTGCCTTCTATAACCTAGAGGGTAACCTAACATATTCAACTTTTACACCATCTTCACCAATTGAAAACATGTTATTGGATAATAGAGATATAATCAAATGATTGAACGGAAATGCAAAAAACGGACAGCTTAATAAGATTTTGAACTCAACGACAACCTAGCCAGTACGAGAAAGCCTTGCATTTTTCCGTCGCATGGCCCATCGTTTCTTGATGTCACATGGATCACCTTGTTTGTGTTCAATCGATTTTTCCTCAGAAGTGCAGGATTCTTGTCTGATTCTGGCAGCTTCAGCTAGCAAGTCAGTAATTAACATCTCAGTTGTCTTTGTCATAATCCCTCGGAGATACCACGAAATCGGCGGTGGAGGAACTATAGACGGTTGTATGAGTTGCTCCAAGCTCAATTTCGATGCGATTCTTCCTTTGCCTTTCGTGCATGTAACATAATCCGTCAAAGATGGAGGTTTAAATGGATAGCATAATTCTTCATCGACAAAAATGGGCTCCATTTTCCAGCAACCTTCAAATCTTTGCATAAATCCGGATTTAATTTGCTTAAACTTCATCTGATAAACACGATAAAAAGACAAGGCATGAAATCTTAAATCAATCCCATATTCTTCCATTCTTAGCCTATTTTGCGATTAGGGATTCCAGATAATAAGCGCATGTTTGGAAGTGATTCAATTATACTCTAAAGTTGGTTAAACATACATTTTATCCACACATTTCGTAAGGTCTACAGCTATTATCCACGCGTATTTCGTAGGACTCACAACATATAATCACTTAAACTTTAATTTAATAACTTCCCAAACATGCCTTAAGATTTATCCAACAAAATGTGCACGGGTTCGATTCAAGGATAGAAGGTTTCATACTTACTGAATAATCGTCTCGGTTTTGATCCACCAAAACATGAATTGAAATGGTCCCAGACAACCAAAGGAATCTCCAAATTGCTGCTTGTTCCACTTCTACCACCTGCCTCGATCCCTCGTCAACTAAGACCTTTCTCGATATTACTTCCTGGTCAATAAATTGATAACATCATATTTAAAATGTAAATACCTGCGCTGCTAGAAAGTGGTAAAGGAAAATTGTAAAATGAGAGGCGAGCAATTATATGAAACGTCCCGCCAAAACATGTTTGGGAATTGGGCTTCTTTAAAAAGATGTTTTCCGTTCAAAAAACTCAGCTTTTCTAAATACAAGGAAAGTGCTTTAATATTTTTTAGCTTAGCCAAACATGATCCTTTTTGTGAAATTACCTTAATATTTTTGAATACTCTCTTATTATCGGGGTCTGTTACAATGTTGTAGACAGCATCGGGGGGCAACCCAACATCGACTTTCAGATTAAGGTTGCAAAGAGAGCCTTTAGGTACTGTAACCTGCAAAAAATTCATAGCAGAATTAACTCGATGCACTTTTTGATAGATTTTCTCAGCGATAAATCACAGATCAGCAAAGTAGGTGATCTAAACAGAAGTGAGCATTCACCACAAACAGCAGCATCAAAGAAATTGTTTTGGTTAATCTTAATCCCTAAAACCAAACAATAATATACAAAAAAGAAATCAGAAAACGAGCAAGAGCAAAGAACACACAGATTTATAGTGATTAAAGAAACATTTGTTGAGAAGTAAGAACCCTAATTCTATACCATCGAAAGCAATAAAAATTACATAAAGCAAATATAGACACAAGAACACGCAAGATTTATAAAGGTTCATCTTAATGTAACTTTACGTCCTCTTAGCTACTACATCAATTCAGTATGATGATTAAAATAAATTTACAAGAGAAAATCGCACACCGCATTTTCTCAAACCTTTCTCATTTTTATGATGATATAATAAACCTTATGACGGCTCCCTAATTCCCAATAGTTCATCTCAACATGTTAAGGAACCAGAACTATATACGTATAAGATACCCGAAGACAAACAAGAATGAGAAAAATTTAAGAGGTTCGACACTCCTTGGCCTTTTTATAAGTTGGTCAAACATACGTTTATCTACACATTTCGTAGAATAAACAATTTATTGCCTACTTATTATCTACACATTCCGTAGGACCCACTGCTTATAACCACTTAAAAGCAATACCAAACAAGCACTTGATTGAGTTCAAAAACCAAGAAGGCCATAATAAATTCCCTCCAGCTTCAACATAAAGTGGACAACCGATTTCATTCAGATAAATTCCTTACCTTTATATCAGGAGGATGGTCCTCCCAAATTGGATTCTCTTTCCAAGGATACATTTGCTTTTCAAGATTCAACTCCGCAGCTGATGATTCTTTGTTATTTCCCTGGTCAATTCCTGGGTTTGTCGTATTATAATCTCTCAACAATTGTTTAAAATCTATCTGGAAACAAAGATAAACAGATCTTAGATGCAACACAATTTAACCCCGCTAATCAACTGAAAGTCACGACTTACCTTAAGGCATTTCTGAACTTTCTCTGGGAATTGTGAGAAAAAGGTAGGTATTGCAAAACCAGTGCGATTAGGATATTCCTTCTCCAAAGTATCATTGTTTGGTTGCATGTCACCCATCCAAACCTGTTCGATTAGAATTGTTAATTCTATTTCTTCCTTTGGGATCTGAATATGGCTAATGAAAAGAGACAAGAAATTGAGTTCTCTCATATTCAACAACATTTTACCAAACTAACATTGTTCATACAGTGTTTATGATCCTTATTTTATGTTTTTGTTTTTCAAAACTTACTTGATATGTCCATGAGATAGTCCTTATACATGACTCGCGATAGTAAGGCAATATCAATCATTTCAATTTTTCTGTGTCGCGGATGTTATAGGTATGTGTCAATGTTGCAAAGCAGACATGGATTACAGTCATTTGTTTTCATATTTCCATGGTACTGCTCTTGGGAGAAGGACAGAGAACAGAGATATACCCGAAAGGAAAGAAGGAGAAGAGAGCTACTCATGGTCACTAAACTCCATGGGAAAGGACTTTGTTGTGGTGAGTGCACTTCCCTATGGATAATCATAAGTTGGATGACGAACCCCCGAGTTGTAATCAACGTGTTTCTAGCTAGCACTCGAACAATAAGAATCATTAACTCCCTCGGCAGAGAATAGTTTGAACAAACTCTCGCCGATGCGGAGCATCACTCAATATGGGGGTGGGCCTATTGCCTTAGGGGGGTTGGCCCCTAAACGAATAGTGGTTGGAGTGGATTCCCGTGCTTGATTCTGGGCAATATAGGACTTGACAGCGCCTCAACTATCAACTATAGCTTTTCGAAAAAGAGATTGCATCTCCCTACATCACTCACCTTCACTCAAATATCGAATTTTCTCCTTTTTCCCTGAAGTCTGAAGATAATGGGAGCAAGATTTGTTTCTCAAAATACCCAAGCAACAATGAATAAATGTCCAACAGAGGGTAGACTGACAGAAAAACCTAGGAACTCCACTATCTTCACAATCTTAACAAAGGGCATCATCCTAATGAATATTTTAAATAGAGATAAGTCCCTCAATCATTATCCAAACAAAAAATTAAATTAATTTCTCCATGTAATTAAGGCATTAATATCAAAACAAATTTGTCAAGGAAAAACACTTACATATGTATTCATATACAATATACATACATGTAGTTCAGCTTACCTCAAGGAACAAAACTCGGGATTTTGGTATGAAGAAAACCCAGTAATTTTAGCTCATAAAGATCAAAAATGGCTTATTATCATTGCAGGTTGATTTTTCTCTGCCTTGTTTCAGTAGAATTTCTCCTCTTTCCACTTCAATCTTAAGAACGGTGAGGCACGTGGCTTTCGCGTGATGGTGGAAAAGTGCTCTTCTCAATCGTCGCATAAAGAATAATGCTCGCTCGACAGGGTCAATGACAATCCATTTTTACAAGGTTTAAAAATGGCCCACGCGTCGCATAAAATATTGATTGTACTAATATATTATCCATCTAAATTTATTAAGTCAGGTTTTTAATAATTTTTGATAAAAATTGATGAAATATATGATTAAAATTATGAATTTCATAAAATATATGATTAAAATTAATTGTTAACTTTGAATTAAAAGAAAATTTTGATTTTAATCCATAACTAACAAGGACTAAATAAAAAATTAAAATTTGACTAAAAGATTGTCAATAACACAAGGGAAGTGGTTACTGTATCTTTGGCCAGATTAGGGATGATTTGTTTGGTTACAACGATCATGAGCTCGAGTTCGATACCAAAGAATGATTTTAGGTCGTTCGAGTCGGTGTTGAAATGCCATTTGATTTGAGGAGATTGACGACATTGGAGGGTTATGGAAGTTTTCTGACGACAAAGCTGTAGCAAATACAAAAAAATACGACATCTTTGATACACAACGCCAGACAATAAAAACACAATGTAACTTTATTATTATATTATTCACTTATCGACGAGCAAAAAATTTCAATGGAAAAAGGTCTTAAACTATGTGCCTATTTGGCAGTGGTTTCTGCTTTTATAGAAAAGTTTTTGAAAAAGCTACCTTAATTAATATATGAAAGTTAAATTCTAAAAGATCTTTCCCTTCCGGAAGACTTTTAAAGAAAGTCCATGGAACCAACTTCTTCTAAGAATTTTTTTGAATAGAAGAAACATTTTTATAAAATTAATCAAACGATGTCTAAAAGCAACTTTTGAAACTCAAAATCATACCAAACCCTACGTGTGGAATCTGCAAACAGGATCAAGAGAGTAAACAGAAGGCTTAGAAAGATGCTTTGATTTCTCATTTCCAGCGGTCCCTTTAGTAGAAGATGATGAAACTATTATATAGACATGCAAATGGGTATGCTACTATGTTTCTTTCGTCAAATATAGTGGTGTTCGAGTACAATGTCTATAACCGAGATTTACAAAAAACAAATTATTTTAAAAAGTATACGATGATAATAAAACTCAGCAACTCTTCCACGCTGCTCTATCTTGAACGTGTACAAAATAAGACGGAAGAGTGTCTTACTCGATAACATTCCGACATTCAAATCAAAATGAAAATCTCATGAATCACTTTTAAATCATTGACTGACCTAATTCATTGAACTATGACGAAATCATTGACTTCTAAATATTGGATTTTAGTCTCTTTAATATATGTAAATGTCCCAAATTCAAACGGGATAAGAATATGAAAATATATAAATTTTTATGGCACCCCATTTCCATTGTTGTCGAGTTGTATAGGATCACATGTGTGAACTTTGGGAATGTTGACCCTTAACTGTGGTCAACTTGAATATTCTACAAAAAATAAAAAAAATTGACTTTTCACATGTTATTATGTAAATTGAAAGTTTGAACTTAAGAAATGAATGATGCAAGGGTAGAGGTGTCAATCCGGGTGGTCCGAGCCGGGTCGGCCCGCCAACATATGAGCCCGGTAACGGCCCGCGTGAAAAAAAAAGCCCGCCCGCTATGGGTTCCGTGCCGGTTCCGGGTCGGCCCACAAATTTTGGATTACAACCCAGGCCCGCCCGATGACCCATCCGGGTCGAGCCCATGCGGGTCACGGTTTGTTCCGATTTGACCCGTATGAGTGTATAACTAAAATTATAAAAATATAGAATTTTTCATATTTATAGCAAAAAATATTTTTTTTGTTAAATATAAACTAAAAATTGAACAAAATGATAAATTCATATTTATACCAAGAAATGTTTACATATAATTCAAATTTAATGTTACGTGAATTATTTATAACTNTTTACATAGAATTCAAATTTAATGTTACATGAATTATTTATAACTTTGCAAAGTTAAATTTAACTTAAACAAATAACAACTAAATGCATTTCTAATTACTATTATCAAATATTTATAGTATAAGTACATCCCAACTAGGTTGACACCTACTGTTTTTCAAATTTTTTTTTTCACGGGTCAGCGAGTTAACCGCGGCCCGTGAAGGTGCAACTCACAAAGCCCGCGGGTCACACCCCCTTTAACCCGTGAACCGCCCGCTCGGGTCACAGGTCAGCCCGCGGTCCCGGATCGATCCGGACCGATTTTCACGGGTTTGACCGGCCCGTCCGTCTTGACACCTCTACGCAAGGGTGAAGAGACGAACTTGTATAGAAAATTTAGGGATTATAGAAGATAATTGATGCGTTTGAGAATAAGAATAGGGATTTTAAAATGTTTAATTAACTCTCTGTTTGACAATCATTATTTCAAAACTCTTTAATTCTCATTTTCAACCACACATTTACACAATAAAATATTTTGTACGAAAATCCAAAATTTTTCTCTACTTTTTAACCGCACATTCTCCAAAAAAAATCATTATTTAAAACTATATTTCTCGAAATAATGGCTATTAAAGGGGCTAAAAGACTGACTTATATATTGTTAGTCAAGATTATTTATCGAAAGTATTGATAGATGTGATGGTTCTCCCATATGTATGGAGATGAAAGAGGACACGTGTCTTCAGTTTTAGGTGCATTTGCTCGTCACGTTATTTTGGAACCTTAAGTGGACACACCGACACCACACTCTTAATTTTTAAGATCAACTATGGCCGGCTAAATTCCGTCCCACATTATTGTCGAAAGTTGTTACTAAACTCAACATCTAAATAAGGTCGAGCACCTTCTATATATATATATATATAGGATTTGTTCAGTACTAGTTCGGTCGTGCTAGTCTTTGATTTTTCTAGTTTTTTGTAGCATGATCTATACCTTCGCTAATTTTCTCTGGGCATGGTTTTGAACTCATCGTCTTGGTCTTTGGCTCCGTTTAAGAAATATGTTTGCCTAGTTTAAGAAAAATAATATTTTGCCAAGCATGTCCTTAGTCAATGTTACATCATCATGAGATCACCAAAAAAATAAAAAATAAAGTTAAAATGGCTTTTCCTAAAGAGGCTTGTGGCTGTACTTTATTAAAAAGTTAAAAACCAAATCAAACGATTAGTTAGACAACTTTGACTTTCTTTTATTGCCATAAACAACTTTAAATCGAATTCTTCATAGCGCAAATCGTGTCTGAATTATAGCCAAAAGCCTTGCAACTAACTTATGGTATAAGTCTACCTTTGCACTGCTGTGGACCATAAATGAACCGTGTCTATTAAATGTTTATTAAATTCATTAGTGCTTACACAAATTTTGATAGTTTTTTCAACCGATCAAATTTCAAATCATACATTTAGTCGTTGTTCGATAGGAATTAAAATCACAATTTCCGTAAAATTTAATAAAAGTCTATGAAATATATAGTTGAAAAGTTGTTCGTCCTCTGAAATACGTTGTTAATCTTAATTATTGGTTTTGATTTAAATTTAAATTTTATTTTTATTTTTTTTACCAAACAGAGATTTATTGAGATTTAAAATTTTATAACGACATACTCCCTCCATTTCATTTATAGACTGATTTTTCTTTTTTTTGTCTCAATTATACAGTCATTTTTTTATTGAGAATGTTTTGTTTGGTTCATTTACTAATATACCCTTATTTCTTTACTACTGATTATTGATAATTAAATAACGATAAATTAAAAAAAAAATTGGCAAAAATTAATTTTTCAATGAATAAGATTTATTTTATCAAAAGCTTTACCAACAATCCCAAAGTCGGTTGAATATGTGTACGCGTGTATGCTTACACAACTGTTTTTCACATTCACATCATTTGAGCCGTGAAGTTGGTATTATTGACTTTGATTTGTCCCTTTAAAGCTTTGAAGTTGTAAACAACAAAACTTGTGAAGGTGGAAACTTTTTCTTTCTATTTAAAATATACATATTCCCATTCTCGGCCCATCTGGAAGCTAACTTTTTTGTACTTCTTATCTATAAAGATTTCTTAAAGCCTAAGTTTAAAGAGAAAACCGTCCTTTCAAGTTTCATGGGCTATATATTAGCTTTCTGAATTCTATTTTCCATGCACATGATCATGATCATGGATCATACAGATTTTGATGAAGATCAGGTTTCAATCACAGTGGATTCGGAATGCGAATCGTCCAATCCCGACTTCGAGAAATTCGAGTTTTTCACTGGAGATGGGATGATCAGATTGGACGAGGCGAAAGATGAGCACGGTGTAATCAAGAAAAGCTTTTTAACGGGAATGGGATTGCTTGGGAAGGAGAGTGATGTTGTTGCTATACATAAAAACTTGTACTCGAGTCGAACCGGGCTGGTGAGGATGGAGGCGTTCCGTATATTCTCAGCCGCCGTGGCAGAGAAATGCGGCGGAGATGCCAATGTCAAGTATGCATGGTACGGTGGTTCTAGAGATGAAGTGTGTGGAATAATAGGTCATGGATTTAGTAGATGCAAAGAGCCTCAGAATGGTGTATCACATGGCGTTGGCATCCACTTGTCTCCAACTAATGCTGCTCTTGACAGGTAACCAGAATATTTTCAGCATTTAATTTCCAAAAAAATATATTTATTTATTTTTTTGTTCAAATTTCTTGCATTTCAAATTTTATTTGCAATAGCGATTTAATTTTACTATAATGACTTAGCTCCCATCTGATCTTCATTTTCTAAAATTCAATTTCAACCGGACATTTCGTGAAATCCACGATCTGAAACTGAGACTTGTAGTATAACACAGATATCTATTTCGATAAATATGGTATAACGTGTAAAAAGAGTTTATCCATCAATTCTTGAATCTATCCACAAAGAATATATCCATCAATTCTTTAATCTATCCATCTATTCCGATAAATATGCTCGCAGAAAAGAATCTATCCATCAATTCTCGAATCTCTTTATTCAATTGTTCCTTCTTCTTTTCTTAGCTTCCAATATCACCAGCTCTACATGAGATTTCTTCGACCAACCTCCTATATGTACCATACTCTTTTGTGTATCTCGAGAAGGAGGTCCTTCTTATGATGCTATAGTTGTCTTTTAAAAGTGTAAGGGATAATTATATTTCATCAACATATATCGAAATCTAACTTAAATTATGATTTTTAGACATAAAGATTGATTGAGTTGTCTAGAGACATGCCAGTTTCAATGGCCCGACCGAGCTCTTGTCTTATAAAAGTCGTGTTAACCTAGCTTTACCTTTATCAATTTTATTTTATTTTTGTGGAAAATTCAAAAGTTAGGCACTAGTTGAACCAATTCGATGGGTTAAGTCAAAGTCGTGGAGGTCTCGTGCAATTCACGAATGGTCCGATCATATTCACTTTGTGCATCTATGTTATAGATAAGTTGACGTAATTGAAAAAAAAAAATTGTATAGTTGAATTTTAAATTTATCTAAAATAATACTATGATTTTTATTTTTTATTTTGCAGTGCAATGTTGGCGGAGGAGGACGAAAATGGGCTAAGGCATGTGTTGCTGTGTCGTGTAATATTGGGTAAACCGGAAGTGGTTCGTGCCGGTTCAGGCCAGTTTGAACCGAGTTCGGAAAATTTTGACTCAGGAATTGATAATCCATTGGCACCCAAGAAATACATAATTTGGAGAGCTTACATGAATTCTCATATTTTCCCCAATTATATTATCAGTTTTAGGACCCCAAAGAATTATTATTATTATGCGAAACCCAAGTCGCCAAACATGAAGTTTCCTATGCTCTTCAATATTCTTTCCAACTTTCTAGATTCTTCCAAAATGAAGTTGATTTCCAGATACTACAAGGATTTTCGGGTTAGTGTCTTTTCTTAACTCTCGAATTTTCATTTACATACGTTTATATGCGGCAGTGTAAACGTAGGTTGAAGTACCCAAGTTTAGCACAATCTTCAACAGGTAAAAACTCTAAAAATAAAAAAAAATTGTTTCTCAAATTAAGATTGATTGGTACCTAAGTTTAGCACAATCTTCATTAGGGTCCCAACCAAATGGAGTTTTTTAAAATGTCAAAAAAATTATTTCTGAAATTAAGAAATTCATTTAAATTTGTTCAAATAATTTTTTAAAAATGTTTTGCCCGACTTAAAAAACTTTCGGAGAAAGTTAGACCTCAGAAGTTCATTTACAAAAAGTTATAGCAAAAGCAGAAATACTATTAAATGGACTTACACGTTTATGATTAGAGCCTTACCGGATTCTTCAATTTTTTTTGGATGGCCTCGGGCAACTAACTAGAGCTACGTACCGGCAGTTCTTGTTCTATTATCACGACAATTGTGGGTAGTGCTGGACTTCAGGTTTTGTTGCATGGACCTGACCTGCCTTGTTCGACCTATCAAAAAAGTGTGGATTGTATTGGTTCACCATTGAAGTAGGTTGATTCATTTTAAGCGCAAAGTAGGATGTCAAATGCAACGTAAGTTTGAGTAATGAGTTAATGGTAGAAGAAGATCGAATTGAGTCTTATCAAGAACAGCAAACCAAAAGTAAGTTTAATCTTTTCATTATTATTATAATTTTGGACCTAAGTTTCTTTTTGTGGTTGGTGAACAGGAAAACAAGATTAATCGATTGCAGCTGATACGAAGACTAAGGCAATTAATTGGAGACAAGTTGTTAATATCAGTTATTAAATTGTGCAAACACAAAGTATAACTTGGCTTTGTGGTGTTTTCAGTTGTTGTCATTTGTTTACTGTCAAATCACAAATGTATGTTTAATTTACAAATTAGATAGAATTAAAGAAGATAAATGAATTACCTTCCCCCCTCTTATTCATTTAATTACAATTTGAATGTAAGAATGAAACCCAAATGAGGTTTAAATCTTATGTTGTGTGGTAAAAAAAATATTGATTTTAAATTTATAAGAACAAGATTTGATCTCTAAAATGATCTTTATTTATTTTTTTTTTATAAGCAATATTCCAATTCTTTACCTCAAAAAATAGAGCATGTGTTCTTCATAATCATGGCTTGGCTTATGAGTAGGGTTGGTATTTAACTCGGCAAACCTGTCAAACTAATTGTCTCGACTTGAACCATTTGGTTTGGGTATCTCAACAAAACCTAACCGATTTTTGTTTTGTTTTATATGAGAATTAATTCTCTCGACAAAATAATATTTTATGAAACTCGAAATTTTTATTATTTTAACTACGTATTCTGAAAAAAAACACACACACACACACATTTTATAAAAAAAAAAATTTGTCACCGCATGGGGCTCCAAAAGGGTCTAGAATTTTGTCTAAATTAAGGGTGGACGTTTGGCCCACAAATCAGGTAAAAAGTAAGAGAAAGATAAGACTACAAATGAAACTTAGACATAAACAACACATGTCATCATTTGGGTTGGATGTTTGAAAATTGATAAGATAGAAATACAGTAATAATTAAATAGTATATATAATAATACGTGTCATCATTTATCTACTATCGTCTTATCAAAAACTTCTCTCTCCGTGACTCACAAGAGTAAAGCCAAATGTAAAGAATAGTGTTTCACAGAGTTTTACCAATACACACAAGTATCTGTGAACCAACCACCACACCCTCTATGAACCTCCTTCTGGTAGCCAAGCATGATTCGACTCACGATTAGAGGATAAAATCGTCAAACCACCTAGACATTGTACTTCTAATCGCTAAGTCCATGTTTGCCACACATTATCTCAAAATATATTCTTTCAAAATTAATTTACAACCACACATTTTTCAATAAGATAATATTTTCCATCATATCAATAATTTTTCCTTATTTTTTAACCACATATTTTTCATCATATCACTACTTAAAATACATTTTTTCCTCAATAATATCTACCAAACACCAAATTTCATTGTGTAGATACACATATTAGGATAGATGATTAAAAACATTAGTTTTGAAGATTGGAGGACGCATAGTCACACAATGAGAAAGGTTGAAGAGCACACCTCTAATTTACTCAAAACACTAAAAAGCCAAACCCTAAAAAAAAAAATTCTCTTCCTCCCTTGTCTTTCCCCCCATTTCTCATAGAATTGATATCTATTGTTCATTGTCCAACTTGCCTCAATTCAATTAATTATTGACACATTATTTTAAAATTAATACGTCATCTCAAATTTGGTCTCAGTAACTTCACCAATAATCTACCAAATTGATGACATGTTAATTTAAACTGACGCGTCAATAATTAATTGAACGAACAACAAATTAGATAGCAAAAGTTGGACAGTAAATCTCAACTCTTTCTCATATTCTAACCATCTAACACACTCGTGATTAGCTAAAAATCACATTCGCAACCCTTTTGGAATAAACGAGTCCATGGTAAAAGTGAAGAAGAACCATACGAGTAATACAAACATGTCAAGCCAATTTAGTGGCCTTTAAAGTAAAATAATGCTATGTCAAATGAATTTAATGGTAAAGTAAAATAACGCTAAGTAGTACAATAGTGCTATGACATCGGTTTAAAGGGATGCAAATGATTGGACATCTAGATCTTGTTTGATCCCATTTTTTTTCAAAATACAATTTTCTCTCTCTTCTTTTCAACTACACATTTTTCAATAAAATAATATTACACACAACCCAAGAACTTTTCTTTCACTTTTAACCACACATTCTCCATCAGTCTATTATTTCACAATGTATTCTACACAAAATTAAAAAATGGAGGAATTGTTGAACAAAGCAGAGCAAGAACTTGAACAAGAGCCAGAGCCAGAGGTAGATGAGGATAAATTGATTGAAGAGGACGTTGAATCAAATATGTCTTCATTCGAAGCTCTTTTAGATCAAGAAAATACAGAGCATTAGAAAGAAGATGGTTGCACAATTCAACAGGAGGAAGTAGAAGAACATACCCCACTCTGCAATTTATCTTCATCTGCAGAATCAGACAATGAAGAAGAAGACAGTGGATCAACACAAGAATCAGCATAGTTTGAAGAAGAAGCTGCAATGGTGAAAGTAGAATAAACCCAAGAGGAAACAAGCTACCGGGATTTGGTGGAGATGGTGTCGAGAGGGTAGCATCTACTATTTTACCCCTTTTAAAATTTGTCAAAGTCAATTTATTGGGTCAACTAACGGTCAAACTAACAGAAATCATCCATTTGGACCCCAAGTGCTAATTTTTGAAAGGTTTGGGACTGTGGGTGGCACAAAGTGAAGGTTAAGGTAAAGTCTACAAAAAATGATAGGTTTGGGACCGCTGTTGCAATTATCCCAAATTTAAATGGAAAAAGGTCTTAAACTATGGGCATGTTTGGCAGTGGTTTATGCTTTTATAGAAGAGTTTTTGAAGAAGTTATCTTAATTAATATATTAAAGCTAAATTCTAAAAGATCTTTCCCTTCCGGAAGACTTTTAAAGAAAGTCCATTGGACCAATTTCTTCTAAGAATTTTTCTAAATAGAAGAAATATTTTTATAAAATTAATCAAACGAGGTCTAAAAGCAATTTTTAGAACTCAAAATCATGCCAAACGAACCTTGCATGTGGAATTTGCAAACAGGATCAAGAGAGTAAACATGAGGCTTAGATTGAAGCTTTGATTTCTCATTTCCAGAAGTCCCTTTAGTAGAAGATGATGAAACTATTATATAGACATGTAAATGGGTATGCTACTATGTTTCTTTCATTGAATAGAGTGGTGCTCGAGTAGAATGTCTATAACCGAGACTTACAAAAATCAAATTATTTTTAAAAGTATAATGAAACTTAGCAAGTCTTTCACGCCAGAGTGTGTTACTTGATAACATTCCGACATTCAAATCAAAATGAAAATCTCATGAATCACTTATAAAACATTGACTAACCTAATTCATTGAACTATCACGAAATCATTGACTTCTAAATATTGGATTTTAGTCTCTTTAATCTATGTAAATGTCCCAAATTCAAACGGGATAAGAATATGAAAATATATAAATTTTTATGACACCCCATTTCCATTGATGTCGAGTTGGGTAGGATCATGACTCGCCGCCAGGTAGTCAGCAGTGGCGTAGCAAAGTCGTCTCTTCAGATTTGGCTGGGATTTCGTTTCTGGAGAGTGGAGAGGAAATGAGATACTTTGCTAATTGCTATTGTTGCTAGGCTGGGCTAGCTTCCCAAAAAGTTTTCCGACGAAACCCACCACGCGCGGCCGCCCCCCTTGGCCGGGTGCTGGGTCCGCCACTGATCATATGTGTGAACTTCGGGAATGTTGACCCTTAACTGTGGTCAACTTGAATATTCTACAAAACATAAAAATAAAAATTGACTTTTCACACGTTGTTATGTAAATTGCAACTTTGAAAGTAAGAAACGAATGACGCGAGGGGGGAAGGGATGAACTTGTATAGAAAATTTAGGGATTATAGAAGATAATTGATGTGTTTGAGAATAAGAATAGGGATTTTAAGATGTTTAATTAACTCCCTGATTGACAATCATTATTTCAAAACTCTTTAATTCTCATTTTCAGCCACACATTTACACAATAAAATATTTTGTACGAAAATCCAAAAATTTTCTCTACTTTTTAACCGCGCATTCTCCAAAAAAATCACTATTTAAAACTCTATTTCTCGAAATAATGGCTATTAAACAGGGGCTAAAACTTGTCTAAACTAAAAGACTGACTTATATATTGTTAGTCGAGATTATTTATCGAAAGTATTGATAGATGTGATGGTTCTCCCATATGTATGGAGATGAAAGAGGACACGTGTCTTTAGTTTTAGGTGCATTTGCTTGTCACGTTATTTTGGAACCTTAAGTGGACACACCGACACCGCACTCTTAATTTTTAAGATCAACTATGGCCGGCTAAATTCCGTCCCACATAATTGTCGAAAGTTGTTACTAAACTCAACATCTAAATAAGGTCGAGCACCTTCTATATATATATAGGATTTGTTCAGTACTAGTTCGGTCGTGCTCATCTTTGATTTTTCTAGTTTTTCGTAGCATGATCTATACCTCACTAATTTATCTGGGCATGGTTTTGACCTCATCCTCTTAGTCTTGGGCTCAGCTTAAGAAATATGTTTGCCCAGTTTAAGAAAAATAATATTTTGCAAACATGTCCTTAGTCAATGTTACATCATCATGAGATCACAAAAATTTTTTTTTTTTAAAAAAGGTTAAAATGGCTTTTCCCAAAGAGGCTTGTGCTTTGTTAAAAACCAAATCAAACGGTTAGTTAGATAACTTTGACTTTCTTTTATTGCCATAAACAATTTTAAATCGAAGAACCTTGTTACACTTACACACCTTGGAATACAACCCTCTCACATGTGTGTGGGTCCCACAATGTGAATCCCATTGTGGACCACACACACATGTGAGAGGGTTGTGTATCAAGTGTGTACAAGTAGCTTTTTTGTAAATCGAATTCTTCATAGCGCAAATCGCGTCTGAATTATAGCCAAAAGCCTTGCAACTAACTTATCGTATAAGTCTACCCGTGCACTTCTGTGGACCATAAATGAACTGTGTCTATTAAATGTTTTAAAATTCATTAATGCTTACACAATTTTGATAGTGTTTTCAACTGATCAAATTTCAAATCATATATTTAGTCGTTGTTCGATAGAAATTAAAATCAAAATTTTAGTAAAATTTAGTAAAAGTCTATGAAATATATAGTTGAAAAGTTGTTGGTCCTCTAAAATACTTTGTTAATCTTAATTATTGGTTTTGATTTAAATTAAAATCTGAATTTTATTTTCTACCAGATAGAGACTTATTGAGATTTAAAATTTTATAACGACATATTCCTTCCGTTTCATTTATATAGACTGACGTTTCCTTTTTTTTTTTTGTCTCAATTATTTATTCATTTTTCTTTATTGAGAATGTTTTGTTTGGTTCATTTACTAATATACCCTTATTTATTTATTACTAATAATATTTTACTATTAGTTATTGATAATTAAATAACGATAATCAAAAAAGTTTTTGGCAAAAATTAATTTTTCAATAAGATTTATTTTATCAAAAGCTTTACCAACAATCCCAAAGCCAGTTGAATATATGCGTGTATGCTTACACAACTGTTTTTCACATTCATCATTTGAGCTGTGAACAGGGGCGGACGCAGAACTTAAAAGTTGG
>CAIGRT010187749.1:0-10035 GCA_903798405.1 Fraxinus platypoda | reverse complement strand
AGGGAAACGGTCCTGTAGCGCGCCCTGCCTCGAACCCGACCCGCCCCGCCCCGTCTAAGGCGGGGCGGGGCGGGGGGCGGGATGAAGCGTGGGAGTGGCGGGGCGGGGTGGGGTAGGGGTGCCCAGCCCCGAACCCGCCCCGTTGCCATCCCTAGCGGAAACGTTGGCAAATAGTGGATAATGTGGAAAGAGACTTACTTAATTGGGTGAAACAAATGGGTACTCCACTAACAATAGGATATTATAGTTAAAAATGATCCATATGATTGTATTATCATGATTATTTGATAAGCTCAATATGGTGACCAAGAGAGGGAGGAAGGAGGGGTAGGTCATGTCTTTTCTTGTATCTTTTAATCGTCTGACTAAAATAATTGAATAAGGGCACACTTCATCATGTCTCTAGAAGGAAGCAAGTGTCGGGAGAAATCCCACAAACGTGCACGGAATGCGACGAGAACGGAAAAAACAAAAATGAACCAACAAGAGAAAGTTATAAAGTTACCATTTTGCCTTATTTATATTTAGTCAAATTCAGTTTTCTAGTCAATTAACGGTCAAATGAATGGAATCCATTCATTCGTCCTTTTGCTGCAATAAAATGAAGGTTTGAGATTGTGGGTGACAAAAATGAAAAGTTTTGGTTCGTGATTGCAATTTTCCTAAGAATGGCACAATGGGGCGTGTGTGACCGGTAGACTATTCCCAACCCCTTTCCGTCGAGTATTTTTGTTACCTTATCCCGTCCCCATACCCCGTTAAAGGGGGATGGGACTGGCTCGACGTGGGGTGGGACGGGTCTCCTGCCCTATTTATACCCCCGTTTATTTTTTTATTTTCTGACTTTTTTTGGTCTTTAGTTAGTAAATACTATTATTACATTTTTTAAATTTGTTAATAACAACTCATGTTTTTTCTTTATAAATGATGATAAATCTTTTATTTTGTTTGAAAAAAAAATAAATTTGAAATCAACTTTAAATGGTGCATGTAACGGGGTGGGAACTATGTTTTCCATACTCGCTTCGGGGTAATGACCCCTGCCTAATTTACCTGGTTAGGTGGGCAATCCCCGTCTCGGGGTGAGGACTATGTTTCTCGTACTCGTTTCGGAGTAATGATCCTCGCCCAATTCACCTGGTTAGGTGGGTCCTCGCCCCCATTCTGGGCTGGTCCGCGGGTATGAATTTTTTTGTCAACCTTAAAATTTCCCAAAAAATAATATATTTTTTACCTTATTGTAATGTTTCTTTTTCATTGCTAAACAAGAATTCTTTTTCCTTTTTACAGTAATTTTTTTTTTTTTTTTTCCAAACTTGGATCAAATCCAACAACCTCACTTTAGACCAAATTCTCCATATAATCATGACCTGTCTTAATTCTCATCTTTCCACCCCTTCACCAGTTGTCATCAGCACATGATAAATTATAGTTGACCGAATCAAATTCAAAAAGGCATCAAACTTGATTGTGTGGTTTGGCTTCTTCGCACTATAATGTTAATTATCCTGCCATTGGCCATAGAATTTGCCTTGATTATTCACAATCTTTAATAAAAATAGAAGATCCTCTTCTCCATGATCAATCATCACCACAGCTCCACTTTGATGTCAATACATAGTCATAGTTAGGCGTGGACCCAGATTATGGTTTAGTGTGGACAAGATAAAATTATATATAAAAAAAAATTTCAAATTAGACAATAACGATAATATTCAAAACATAGTATTTTTTTTAATTGTTCTTTAAGACTTCTCATACTTTGAAAACGTCGCGTAATAGCCTTGTTATAAATTTCATTAAATAAATCGTTCTCAACATACACAATTAAGCTATCATTCATTCATTGGTCTCCAATTTGATTTCGTAGTCGATTCTTCACAATATTCATAACGAAAAATACTCATTGAATCGTAGCAATAATAAACGAAAAAGTTAATCCTAAAGTTACAAGCATCTAAACTAACTGATAAACTTTTTTTTTTTTGTCACAAGCAACTTCATTGCAAGTTCACTAAGTCCCTTCAATTCTCCAAACACATTGCTAGAGCGCATATCAACAATATAGTTTCAAAGCTGATCTTCAAGTATCACGAGTTGTACTTTTGAAAAATCTTTAAGATAATACTTAGCAAGAATAATTAATTTATCCTTGTCAAAAGTAGAGAATGAATCATCAGGGCATAAACATGCTAAACAAAGAAGCAACTTTGTACTTACTTTAGAAAAATGATCATTCAACTCTTGAAGTTGCATATAAATAACAAAATAGAATAAATTCACATGGAAGCGATGAAAATTTGTCATTTCTTTAGTATTACGCCGTGAGCAACCTAAGCGTACAAACACACTATCCATATCAGGAACATCAATATTATGCTTTTGAAAAAAAAAAAAAGACTTAATCAAAAAAAGAATCCCACTCATTATTCCTTGTCTCTTGGAGTCTTTGTTGCATACTGTCACTAAACTCAAGGCATTTACAATATTCAAATATTTTCTTTGTAATGCTTTAGACAATTTATTTGAAATCCCTAAGATGGTTCTCATGAGATGTTGACTAAATAAAAACTCAAATGATTGCATTGAGTCCAATAAATTATCAGCCTTACATCTTTGTTCACGTTTTGATCCATCAATAGAAATCATTTCAATAACATCAATTATAGGTGAGAACATCAAAATCAAACTAATCAAANATCAGCCTTACATCTTTGTTCACGTTTTGATCCATCAATAGAAATCATTTCAATAACATCAATTATAGGTGAGAACATCAAAATCAAACTAATCAAAATACGATAATGCGATCCCCAATGTGTATCACCAAAACGTATGATAGTACTTTATTGATTAAGACCCCGTCCACTTGAAATCTCACCATTTATGAGTGTTTTCAAAATTATGGCTTCTCGTTTATCTCAAAGAATATCACATCATTAAGAAAAATCTCCAACAATGTTCACCACACTAGAAACCAAATTAAAGACCGACTGGACTTTCTTGTGCTTCTTTGCTATGGTTACAAGAGCCAATTGAAATTGATGAGAATGAACATAAAAGGCACTTGGATTCTCTTTCAAAATAAGCGATTTGAGACCCTTAAACTTACCTTGCATATTATTACTCCTATCATAACCTTAACCTCGCAATCTAGATATACTCAACCATTATCTTGAAAATAATTTATCTATAGCTGCCTTAAGTGATAGAGTAGTACTAGAAAAATGTTCAATCCCAATAAAACGTTCAACCACTTGTCCCGTCTTATCCACATAACGTAAAACAATATACATTTGCTGCTTCATCGAGATATCTTGAGATTCATCAACTAAAAATGAAAAGAATGTATTAGCAATATCTTTGATCATAACATCAATTGTTTCAACAGCTGCAGCACTTACAATATCCTTCTGAATTTATGGTGATGTTAGTTTGAGATTTTTTGGAGAATTTTTCAAAATGACAGCTTTAATACCTTCATTATGATCATCTAGAAACTTCAATTGTTCAAGAGAGTTACCTTGATTATTTGACTCTTCACACTCATCATGACCACAATAAGCATATCCTAGCCCTAAAAGAAGTCGAATACAATCAATTGATGCATTCAGACGAATTCAATATAAACTATGTGCTTGTTTTGACTACTTGAAGAAAACTGTCTCAATATGTTGCTCTTGATTTATCAAGGCTTCACAATTATTTCGGGCTTGATTGTATGCACTATGGACGTTTCCAACATGAACTCTAAGTCTATCTTTCTTTTAAAATTACGGAACCTTTCTTTCACAAAAGCATCACCATCTACTTGTTCCCCATTGTTTGTTCCGAAAAGATAACAATATAAGCAAAATGTGGTATTTTTGCTTATACATATTCTAACCAATCACCATATTAATTGAACCAAGCATGAATGAAACGCATCGATTTTTTTTACGTGGAAACACGACTCCGAGGGTGACACAGACCTCTTTGCAATTATGCTCTTCTTATTTGATCTCGAAGATTAATATTGTAATCCATTATTGGAATTCTTAATCCGAGGATCCGTAGGAAATTGTGCAACATCAATATGCTCAATACTTGTTTTCTTTACCTCATCATTTTCTTGAAAATCAGTTTCATCAATATTTGCTTCTTTTGCTTCATCATTTTTTCCAGCAGTAGCATCCTCAACACTTGCTCCTTTTGCCTCAACATTTCCTTCAATATAAATTTCCAGAATGCGTGATTTGTTTGCCTCAACATTTTATTCAATAGAAATTTGAGATATTTGTTTAAAATATCTCAACATATCTTCCTACAAATCAAACAAAGCTTGCGTAAATATACCAACATGAAATTGAAAGTTAAGAGATGAACATCAAGAATTGAGATTGCAAATAGCAAATATTTTAAGATAAACTCAACTAATAATCGAAATTATAAAAGTAGATTTTCAGAAACGAATTCTATCAGTTTATCACAAGAAAATTGATTCTTTAAGCCAATACACAATTGATGTTTTTCAGATTCCTTCAACTTTTCAATCCTTTTCTGGAAAATTCAAAACCAACCAGTCTCCTAAATTCGTATGTTTGTTCTTCCACTACTAGTCTACTTCCAACAAAATATGGTACCCATCTAACCTTCTCTGTTTAACACTAACATTCTTCTCACTGGCCTGGGTACCTGTTTTTCTTCCTCCATCATTTCTGATTTTCATGCATTGATTTCCCTTAAACAAGGGTTTGAATTTGCGTCTAATCCAGTGATAAGTACTTAGAATTTTTCTAATCCAAACTCAATCAGCTGATTTTGTTCATGGGCTGGAATCAAATGCTTCCAAGGACGAGTAACCTCGCTAATGTATTGAACTTAGCTATTTACGATTCAGTTTCGACTGAAATTTCCAGGCTTGATATTTCTATGATTTGATTTTGGAGTGTGATAAAATTATATAAGCATAGACAACTATCAAAACAAAAACAATAAGATTCAGAAAGAGAGATGGATAACCAAAATTTGTTTCTTCAATCCGTTCTTCTTCTTTCAAACTATGGTGATTGGAATTTGGAATAGAATTGGAGGAAGGAACTACAATTAAGTGTAAAATTGGAATTATGTGAGCTTTTTTTTCAAAGTCAAAGATTTAAGATTGTTGGGTTTGGATTAAAAATTATAGGCTACCATTAATCTATTGTGTGGGCTTTTTTTCAATGTTTGCCCCCACTGGATTCTTAATGAGTCCGCCCCTGGTCATAGCTCCACATCAAACGATGAGCTTGCCATCATCTTCAATTCAATACCAATGTTTGAACCCGTAAACTCTAATACCACTTGTTGAGAAAAAGATCCACCAGATACAATAAAAACGAGCACGAAGGAAGAAAAAATTAAACGTGACTTTATGATTTGACATCTTTGAACTTTGATTTTCATTCTTGTGGTTACTAGCTAACCATACAGAGGGTGCTTGCCATGTTGCAAACTAATGAAGATGGCTTTGTTTTATTGTTTTATTATTTGTTTATTGCCTTTTTATACTATTATCTTTTATTAGGTTACATTTATTATTTGCTAAGAGTTTGGAGACCAACATTGCAATTTTAGTTGTGATTGCATTTAGATTTTTGGAAACTGCATGCCAAGTTTCAACAGAATGGTATATTGGAATGTTTTTGATTAAATTCTTAATAAAGTTATGAGATTGCTTTTCAATTTTTCGATTCAAATCTGGATTAGTCTATGAATCATCAACGGGTTGATTAAAATCAAACACTCAATATTCTTATAAAGAATCAACGAATATTTGATAACTAAATTAAAGATATTCTTCCTGAATTAACGTGTTTTTAAGTCCATTCATCATTTATGTTTATTTCACGCTCTCTAACTACATAACAAACACAATGTTCACTATATTAATGAGTTGTTGAACCCCTATATAAACTGCCTTACGATTGATATGGACTGTCACCAATACTCACAATAAATTAAATCTACACCACTCGACCTGAACATTAAGAATCTCGGTGTGTACTCTGAATTTATGACTAACGTTAACTAACCAATCTTAAAAACCTTAATCGACTTATATCTTTGCAAAATAAAAGAAAAAAATTAAGTTCTAAAACTAGAAAGTATCATTAGTGAGATAATCACTCGAGTTATGTGAATTATGTGAAGATTTGATATTTATCCTTAGACCATGGTGTAACTAATCCAGACATGAGATCCAGTGCCTTTCTAAAGTAGCCCTCGTTTTTGGGAATTCATACTGTTATAAAACAAACAAGATATCAAAATCGCTCTGATACAACTTGTTATGAAACAACCAAAATATCTCTTGTTAGAAGAAATATTAATATGCCCAGATCGCTGTCAGCAATGTTTGAAATACAAGAATTATGTATTGTTTGAATACCACTTGATGAAATCAACAACCGGAATGAATTGTTGAAATTATATAGCAAATAATGAAGTATTAGATCAAATAAAAGAATAATAAAGACAAGAAATATGACAGAGGAAATAAGAGATTTTATAGACTCAAAAATAATGGAAAAGAGAGAAAATTATCATGGATCCTATAATTCTAGTAATCTATTTTCTCACCTCATAAAATTGTATAGAAGAGCCTAATATTTATAGGGAACATGCAAGGGATGTCCAAACCCTCCTAATAGAGTTGTTGATGAAGTTTATATGATCAAGTAAAAGAATAATAAAGACAAGAATATGGCAGATGAATTAAGAGATTTTATTGACTCAAGAATAATGGAGAAGAGAGAAAAATTACAATAGATCCTATAATTCTAGTAATCTATTTTCTCACATCATAAAATTGTATAGAAGAGCCTAATATTTATAGGGAACATGCAAGGGATGTCCAAACCCTCCTAATAGAGTTGTTGATGAAGTAGGATACAAAAAAATCGAGTTCAAAACAAATTATAACTCCTAATGAGCTTCCTAAATAGAACTTTAACTTGACATATGATTCCAAACTGAATTCTTCTCGATGTGCACTTAATTAGAATTTTTCAATTACTTCAACAAGGAATTCGGGTCACACCTAATTCTAACACATACTGACAATGGCTTGAAGATGGTAGAAATGTAAAAAATCCACATGTCCCAACGTTGGAACTATGAAAACGTCTAGTCACGTAATCCTGAAACACAAGTTTTAAAGAACTTTATCAATCGTCTATTCTATTCAACATGAAATGCAAGCCAAACACTGTTGTTAGCACTCTATCCCTCTTCAACACAAGGGTCGAGTAGGCTCTTTGATTGATATGCACGTGAAGTTAACTCAGAGACTGGACACACAATATTTGACGTTAGTGAATAAGGTTGTCTTTTCTTTTCTGGGTGGAGAGAATGGCACATAAACCATAATATAAAAAACCCTATCATGTGCTAGCTTCGAGTATTTTGTCCCTTAAAACTTAAGATATGTAGAATGCACTGATTCCTTGTTCACGTGAAGAAATTAGTAAAGTACAAGTTACTGCAGAAATGCAGCTCCCCCTCACATGAGCGTGCAGATTAAGATTTTATTGAAACTTCAAGGTCTAATTAATGGAGAGTGGTGATTGTGTGTTTGTCTAGGTATATAATATATATTTTGATAGTGATTGGCACATGTTCGATACACATCACTTTAAAGATAATGATGCTTATATCAGTATTATCTAGTTCAGCATAATAGAAATTAATAAGAGATTGAAAACTCGTTAAAGTCTCGAAATTGGATTTTTAGGCGAAACATAAAAGAATGAACAAATAAGTATTAGGTGATTTGAGACTTTGACTTACATTCAAGGGCAAACGACAAGAAGAAGTTCATTCCACTCGAAGGGACGGAATGGAAGCTAGCGTTTTTTGTTCAATTGGTAAGCAATCAGACATGCTCATATTGGTTGAGTATGCCACTTTCATAGCGACTTTCCAGAAAGTCTTCACGTAATCCAAACCTTCCACAAAATTTACCAAGCATGTTTGGGAGTTGTTTATAAATGGTTTAAATTAAAAATAAATAGAAATGAGTGGTGAATAAGTAAGTAGTACTTGTGGATCCCACGAAATATATAGATAAAAAGTGATTTGACTATTAGTAAATAAATTATAAAAGTAGCCAAACATGGACTAAAATGATCTCAAAGTCTCACCAAAATAGAGATTGTTAACTAATTGAACAAACAACCAAACAAACCAATTCTTATTATACCTAGAATATGGGTGGATATTCTTAGAGGTCCAAAATAACACTATTTGACATCTATAATTGAGGCTGGTCTAAAATTACATAACAATGCTTCTTTGGGCCCTTTATGGGGGCTACACAGGCTGGACCATGTTCCCATCAAATTATCATGGGATACTCATCACTTCACACAATCTTAGCCACAGTAGAAAAAGAATTCCATAGACTGAAAATATCAAGAGCCAACTCCAATGGAGGCCACTGATATTGAGTTTCCAGGATTTCAATGTTCGGTTCCTACTAAAGAGTTTGCGATCGCACAAAAACCGTCTTTGAGTCGGTTGCAAAGGCGTGCACCCCGTCGTCTGCAGCTGAATCTAGCCAGCAATCTTGAATGCAAAGGTGCAGTGAGTTCCAGTGGGGGGAACATAGATTCATCATCAACAATTAGTCCATATTTTCCCAGTAAAGATCCTATTCCTCTTCTTTCTCCTCTTGTATTGCCTTCCATGCTTGAATCTCCCATTATCCAAAAGGCAAACCAGGGGAAGTCTGGTTGATAATCATGGGGTATCTCGTAAATGGATTAGAGTTTGGTATTGACTTTAATGGCATGTTCGATAAGGTAGATTCGACATTACTATTGCTAGACGAAGAAAATAAGTTACGATATTATCTACTATGTCTATAATGGTGTGTCTATTTTAGTGCTGGGTATTATATCGAACATAATGCAATTGTAAACTGCATTTTTCTTTAGATTGTTTATAAAATTATACTAGTTCATGGCACTTATCCTCATTTTTTTTTTCTTTTGAAGTCTCAACCCCACACCCATGAAATCTTTTTTTTTTTTTTTTCCAATTATAAATGGGAAACATGCAATGAAATCTTAATTAGTTTTTTAATCTTTTGGATTATGAAACAATCTTCCAATCTTAGGATTGGACTTAGATTGTCCTATATACAAAAACTGAGATCTTTATTCACGGACAACATAGTTTATAGGTTGGAACATGAGTACACGACTGGACATTGTAACAGATAATTTTGTGTTTATTTTTTTTATCCCGTCTAATTCAACAATTTGGCGAAACACTTATTGTGTTTAAATTATTGTTTCAAATCTACAACACACTCTAGCAACGGAAACATTTAGCTTAGCTTTATGGTCATTCGAGGCCTAGCTTTTATTAACAAGTCGACGTGACTTGGCCTGCCAAAAATTGTAAGCCAGTCCAGACTTCTTCGCAGGCAGGTCGAGTTAGTCTATCGATCTTACACACTAAATGTTCATGTATTGTTATTATCATGTCCAAGCTATAGTTGTAATATACTACATTATCGATATGGCGATATAGGTATTTTCATAAAATAAAGAAAGGAAAACACAGTGGAATTCCAAAAAAAAAAAAATAAAAAAAAATTGGTTGATGATCCCCCTTTACAATTGATCTTATTGAACTTTTAATTACAAAATAATAATAATAATTTAACATTACATGCACTAGAAAATTTTGTTGAACAATGCTACATGTACAATGTTGAGTTACAACATTAGATTATAACCTCTTACAAGGGAGGTGGGCCCCGCGATTAAAATAATAGTGGGTCTAACCTCCTTTGTGAGAGGTCGTAACCCAATATTGTAATCCAACATTGTACAAGGAGCATTATTCAATTTTGTTTCCTAATACTGCTTTTGTCCAATGTACCTTAAAAGGTTTGAATTTACGGGTCAACTCTAGGGCTGGGCAAAATGTCCGAACCAAACCGGAACCAAATCGAACCGAACCAAATCGAGCGGTTTTTTAAAAATGAAATACCCGAACGGATAT
>CAIGRT010187740.1:0-13440 GCA_903798405.1 Fraxinus platypoda | reverse complement strand
TGTGACCTCAAAAATAATCTGTGACCAATTAATTATGTATATGTGACAATTAATTGTATAATTGTAACATCATTATATTTAATTAATAATATAGATAAATATTTAATTAATAATATAAATAATTGTCGGAGTCACCGGAAAAGTCGCGGAAAGTTCGTCGGACAGTCGCCGGAAAGTCGTCGGAACAGTCGCTGGAAAGTTCGTCGGAGTATAGCGGTGATCGGAACGGTCGCCGGAGCGGTAGATGTGGTAAATGTAGGATGAGTTAAATATATTATATTAGAATTAAATATTTAATAATAAATTATTAAATTAATTTATTATTTCATAAATAAAAATTTAAAAAATTTTAATAAAAATCTGATTTTGGAAATTTCAAACTTGTTTTCTTATTTTTGAAATAGACTAAACTTATTCTCTTGAATGTGAAATTTTCCTTTGTTTGATTGTCAAGAAATGCATCTCGATGTAAATTACGGTCCATGAAGCCCGTTGTAAATTCGATGAACACGATCCGGCCTATTTAGCAAGGTGGCCCTAGTGAGCAGTGTGTGCCTTATCAACAAAGAGCAGTTCGCTCTCCTACTTCCGAATCCAAAGAGTAAACGTGTCGCCTACATATTGCTGCAGAAATTCATATGTCAATTTCTCACTCTATTTAACTGTTTTCTTGTCTATCTTTCTTGAAAATTATAATTCGATACAAATTAAACACTCAGAAACACGCAGAAATGAAAAGCATTTATTTATAGCAAATACAAAATATATCCAGTAACTGTATTTAATCCCATTTTCTCTTTGTATAGTAGTAGTAGTTGGAAAACAGAACCCTAAAAGGGATTTTCTGTCAGAACAATTCGCCGCCAGATTGATATTTTCTTGTGTAACTCGTAACCCTCTTTCCCATGACTCCCCTTCTTACAAACCCTTGTACGCCTCTCACTTCTTAGCTCACTTTCATACTTCCTTTTGCTCTTTTTTCTTGAAATTTATGGTGTAAAAAAGGCCCCTTTTAAATTTTGTTGATTATCATTGGGTATGCTCCTTTAATTTATGGAAATAAGTTTTCTTTAGTGTCTGATCATATAGTTCTGATGGCTTTGTTTATCATCAAGAATTGAACGTTCTTGATTCTTGATCGTCAAAGCTTGTAGTTTTGTGAAACCGAAGCTTTGATCTTCAGGCTGTCTTTATGGTTTCGTTGGTTTTTAGTCTGCAAATTAAAAAGTCTTAAGTCTGAAATCTTTCTAGGGTTTGTGGGAGCTGGTGGAGTTAATTTAAGCTTTTTTCCTTTTTGGAACGTGTGAATAATTTGTGGGCTTTGAGGTCGCGGTAAAATAATGTTATCTGAATTGGGCAGGAGACAGATGCTTGGTAATAATGAAAATTCCTTTGGAGATGACTTGGAGAAGGAGATAGGGTTTTTGCTCCGTGAACAGCGGCGCCAAGAGGCTATTGATCGTGAAAAGGAGCTGAATTTGTACAGGAGTGGGTCAGCTCCGCCTACTGTTGAGGGTTCGCTGAGTGCTGTTGGTGGGTTGTTTAACCATGGTATTGGCGGCAACAGCGGCAATAACTCTGCCTTTGCTGAGTATGCAAAAACCAAGAGCGGTAATGGTTTCATGTCAGAGGAGGAGCTTAGGTCTGATCCTGCATATTTATCTTACTATTACTCAAATGTCAATCTGAACCCAAGGCTGCCGCCGCCTCTGTTGTCGAAGGAGGATTGGCGGTTTGCGCAGAGGTTACAAGGAGGGAATTCGACTATTGGGGATAGGAGGAAGGTGAATAGGATTGATAATGATGGTGCTGGGGGATCCCTGTTTTCGATGCCACCTGGATTCAATTCTAAGAACCAAGAGAGTGAGAGTGAGATGGATAACGTGCAGGGTTCTGAAGAATGGGGTGTTGATGGATTGATTGGTTTGCCTGGATTAGGGCTGGGTAGCAAACAGAAGAGTTTTGCTGAAATATTTCAGGTGAATAGATTGCATAAAATTGATTTCTTTTTATGGTTTTTCTGTAGTCCTTTACTTGGAGACGTCCTACTTATTTGCGATTGTAAAATGCTACTGATAATGTGCTTAAGTGCTTGCCATTTGACATTAATCTTTTTTTCTGTTTACTGTCATTTATTTACCTAAATATCCAACTTTCATACTTATTATTACATTATTCAATTTATTCTTCTTATGCATGTATTGAAGACTGAAGAGCTATACATGATTATTATGTACTTCACATGCGCTACAATTGTTTCATATCTATCTGAAAAGCAATTTGTCCTTTTACTTTTTATTTGGTGTTCAAATATATATTGGCATGAGCTTACCTTTATTGAGTGCAATGACTGCAATCTGTGGAATACATTTTCTCTGTGAGTTTAAAAAGCTTTGCTAATACTCAGTGCTGGAGCCACGATTCTCACGTGTGTGGGGTGGGGGTTGGGGTTCAGTGCTGGAGCTACGATTTTCACGTGTGGGGTAGTGGGAGAAGGGAGGGGATATGTATGTATTTTGTATATATTTAAAAATATTCTATCTCTAGAAAAAAAAATTTAAATGTTGAGGGGGTGGTCGCTCCCTCTTCCCGTGCTAATACCATACTGTGGATGATTTGTTGCAATTTTAATGCATTTAAATATGTTGGTTTAGTTTACATATTTTATTTTGTGAAAGAAACATGCCCTTTTTGTCTGTCAATGTGACGGTGTCAGTTCTCTAAGCCATAAGAGCCCTAATTGCAGTGAAATGTGACTATGATTGTTTGTAGACTTATTCTTTGATCAAACACGAAAAATTTATGAAGATTTGCAAAATTAATTATTTTTGTATTTGACGATACGCGATAACAATACAGCAGTAACACACTGTTATCATTTTCGGTTGGAAGAATCATTTGACCGAACATGATTTGATCACAGTTATGTTCTTTCTGATGTCCCCTTGTGTTATATTTTTCATTTGTGTATACCCTTTTTATTGCTCTCTGTGTACACACTCCAATCCAACAAATTTTTCGCTAATTCGATATGTGCTTAATGTTCGAGTTTCATGCTTTCTGGGTTAAAATCTTTGAACCTAGCTTGGTATGATCTACTTGAATGTTACATGTAGTATTGGTTTTGGTGTTAGAATGTGGAGAGCCTAAATGCTGGAAGACTTTGATCCCATCCTTACGTGCTTCCTTGGCATTCAAATTATATCGTTTCTGCTTTTAGATGATTGTATGTCATTCTTGTTGTATAGATTCCTTGTTCTATTTTGGATAGATGAACAGTGTTAAAGTAGT
The DNA here is from genome assembly GCA_903798405.1 of Fraxinus platypoda. Taxonomy (NCBI): domain Eukaryota; kingdom Viridiplantae; phylum Streptophyta; class Magnoliopsida; order Lamiales; family Oleaceae; genus Fraxinus; species Fraxinus platypoda. Next base: position 10,149 of record CAIGRT010187740.1, on the reverse strand, counting down.
ATTTAGATCCTTATTATTATTATTTTTATATATTTCATGCTTGATTACCCGCTTGCCTTCTCCAGTCACGTCATGTTGTCCTCAAAGTTGCATTAGTTATAATTTTGATACTGTGTTTTATACTTCCTCTTTACAAAAGCTTGCCTTCTCCAGTCACGTCATGTTGTCCTCAAAGTTGCATTAGTTATAATTTTGATACTGTGTTTTATACTTCCTCTTTACAAAAGCAAAAGTTATCTTCTCCACGGCCTTCGTGATTCAGTTACTGCTTGGTGTGTTTGCAGGATGACTTGTCCCGTGCTACTCCTGTATCTAGGCACCTTTCACGCCCAGCAAGCCGAAATGCTTTTGATGAGAATGCTGATAACATGGGTTTGGCTGAGGTTGAGCTGGCTCATTTGCATCGCAAATTGACATCTGCAGACCCTGTACGCTCTGCTTCAAATATTCAGACCTCATCTGCTGCTCAACATGTTGGACCGCCTGCATCATATTCTTATGCCGCTGCTTTGGGAGCTTCCTTGTCAAGAAGCTCCACTCCTGATCCTCAACACATTGCTCGGGCTCCTAGTCCTTGTCTTACCCCCATTGGAGGAGGCAGGATAGGAAATTCTGAAAAGAGAAGCATTAATGGCCCTAATGCTTTAAATGACATTTCTACTCACATAAATGAGTCTGCTGACCTGGTAACTGCTTTGTCAGGCATGGGTCTCTCAACCGGTGCTATGGATGAGGAGAATCATTTACCATCTCGGATTAAACAAGAAGTTGATGACCATAAGAATTTCTTCAATCTTCCAGGTGGTCAGAATAACCTGAAGCAGCATGCATATATGAAGAAATCTGAATCTGGACAGTTCAATATGTCTTCCGTTCCTCAGCCAGCAAAAATGATGCCTTCTGACACTGGTGTGAGCAGTGGTGGTGGCAATTCTTCTCTTCAAACTGAGCTTCACAAAACCAGCATTTCTTCTAAAAACTCTTTTGTACATGGATCTTCCACCTCTATAGTTAATGGTGGAAGCGGCATACTTTCTCAGTATTCACATTTGGATAGTCCAAATTCATCATTTTCGAACTATAGTTTGGGTGGCTACCCCATGAGTCCAATATCAGGCCAGTTTGGTAATTCTAATTTGCCCCCTTTGTTTGAAAATGCTGCTGCTGCATCTGCTATGGCCGTGCCTGGAATGGACTCTAGGATGTTGGGGGGATCAAATCTGGGAGCTGCTGCGTTAGACCAGAACATCAGTCGAGTGGGAAATCAGATTGCAGGGAGCAGATTCCAGGCGCCTTATGTTGATCCTTCCGAGTATGCAGCAGCGCAGCTGGCAGCTCTTTATGATCCTTCTTTGGATAGAAACTACATGGGTAATTCGTACATGGACTTGCTTCAGAAAGCTTATCTTGGTACTCTGTTATCCCCACATAAATTGCAGTATGGTGTTCCCTTGAGTGGCAAGACAAGTGGTTCTAGTCCTCACGGTTACTATGGAAATCCAGCATTTGGCATTGGGTTGTCATATCCTGGAAGCCCATTGGCTAGCCCTGTAATTCCAAACTCTCCTGGAGGACCTGGTAGCCCTATGAGGCATGGTGAGTTCAACGTGAGATTCCCTGGTGGGATGAGAAACATAGCTGGTGGTGTCATGGGACCTTGGCATTTGGATAACCTGGACAATAGCTTCAGTTCGTCTCTGTTGGAAGAGTTTAAGAGCAATAAAACAAAGTGTTTTGAACTTTCGGAGATTACTGGCCACGTTGTTGAATTCAGGTATGTTTTGCTTTAAATATAGACTTCTAACCTTAAGATAAGTGAAACCTAACCTTTTTTTTTTAACATCGCCAATCAGTGCTGACCAGTATGGAAGCCGATTCATTCAACAAAAACTTGAAACTGCTACAGTAGAAGAAAAGAACATGGTTTTCTCCGAAATTTTTCCTCAATCTCTTACTTTGATGACTGATGTGTTTGGCAATTATGTTATCCAGAAGGTATCCTGACATCTGGCTATTTATTAGTCAATATATAATTCTGCACAGCAGTACTCATTCATACACCATAAGCTTTCCAATGTTATTGGTTTAACTAATGCTGTTGATTGTGGGTATTTTCATTATTTTTGACACGCTTGTCAATTTCATCTTTTTTTAGTTTTTTGAACATGGAATGGCGTCACAGAGAAGAGAATTGGCTGGCAAGCTTTTTGGACATGTACTTACACTTAGCTTCCAAATGTATGGATGTCGGGTGATACAGAAGGTAAAATTAGCTTAGCATCTGAAATGCATCTGTCATTGTTCTTCATGCTGTTCTAACCCATACATAAAGGCAGGCACATCCTTAACGTCATGTACCAAGGTGTCCGTGTTCACTATATTAAGTGAAATCTCTATAAAACAATAATGTTGGTACCGAGAAAAAATATTACTTTAGAAGAGGTTATTAATTTATTGATGGAGTATGCGAAGTCATTTCAAGTCAATGCTACAAAAGTGCGATAAATGTTAAAAAACCTCTTGAATTGTCTAGTGAAAATGATACGATAATGGAATTGCATACAAATGAAGAGATTATTCAAGGGGGGACTGAATACGCATACCAAGAATGTTTATAATATTAGATGATAATTGTGTTTTACCAACCATTTCCAAAAGCCTTTCAAGCATTGTAACCTCAAATAATTACTTCTTGCAGAATGAATAAAAATATATTGAATGCAGTATATGCATTACTAAAAATTAAAGATGAGGTTAAATTCGGTTCGAGTACAAAGAAGAAGCAAGAAATTTTGAATGCATATTTTCAGGGGAAAAATTAAATCGTAAAAACAGTTGTCGAGTAAAAAAATCATTAATATGTATCATAAAATTTTACACATTTAACCAATTTGATTTAAAATTTTCGTTGTGCCCTAAAGGATTTTAAATAAATTATTATCTTATGCTTTTAGTGGGATTATTAATGTAATGCACTGGCTTGAGTCCGGACCGGAAAAAATTATTATTTAAGCGAAATTAATTTCACAAACATTCATTTATTGAGGTTTTATTGTACTCATGATATTTCTTTCCTATTCTGTTTGTCTTGCCCTCGAATCCATTTAATGCCCTTTACGGTTCATTGCTTCTCAATGCTTTCCATCCCACAACCTATGTGTTTTATTTCCATTACTAGTTGAATATCTGATTTTTTTTGGACATATAAACAAGTAATTTTGTTTCAATTTAGGCAATAGAAGTTGTTGATTTGGATCAAAAGATCAAGATGGTTGACGAGCTTGATGGACATGTCATGCGCTGTGTGCGGGATCAAAATGGGAACCATGTCATCCAGAAATGTATTGAGTGTGTTCCTGAGGAGCATATTCAATTTATCGTGTCAATATTCTTTGACCAAGTTGTGACTCTCTCCACTCATCCATACGGGTGCCGTGTGATACAGGTTAAGAAAGTTTGTTATTGTTCAGATTTTTAAATATTAGACCTGCTTTTTATGGGATTAATCAACATATTTACGTAACACTGTCCATTTACAGAGAGTGCTAGAGCACTGCAAGGACCCTATTACCCAGGACAAAGTAATGGAGGAGATTCTGGGGTCTGTAAGTATGTTGGCGCAAGATCAGTATGGCAATTATGTCATTCAGGTTTGTAAACTTTTTTTAATATATATAGATTTGGCCTAGCACCTGACATACAAACTCAGGATCAGTTTAGGAGTCTCGTGTGGATAATTTTGATGTTAAATTTGTGTATAAAAATCTTCACTACAAAATATTATTAAGTACTTGTGGTTGTTCCTTTAACATCATGGTTTTGTTCTCTCAGTCCACGTAACCTTGTGAATTTTTGAGTTCTACAACTAAAAGGCGAAGATGCACTACAGAAAATTTTGAAGTGATAAATGTTCTTATATTGCGCTAATTGACATCTATTCCAAGTTTGAGTTGGACATCCATTTACTTCACTGTGGTAATAAAATTGGTCGTAAGAATATAAAGTGGGCAATATTTCGGATGAATAAACTTCAAGTTGATGTCTTGTGTCAGTTCAATCGTTCCTTAAATTTACTTATTTTGTCCACTCCTCTGTACTCAGCAGGTCAGCGTTGCTTGATGTGCACCATTAAACAAGTTTTTTTTTTTTTTAATCATGTTCTCTGCCATCTTCACCCAGCCCCTACTAACAGTACTGCAGAAGAAGCTGCAAGATGATTTGTAAAAGATGATGTAAAGTAAGACCAATTTACCAATCTTTAATTGACTATTTCTGATTTCCTTATGATAGCACGTCCTGGAGCATGGAAAGCCACTTGAGCGATCTGCTATAATTCAAGAATTAACTGGGAAGATAGTTCAAATGAGTCAGCAGAAGTTTGCTTCGAATGTTGTTGAAAAGTGCTTGACTTTTAGTGATTCAAATGAGCGTCAGCTCTTGGTGAATGAGATGCTTGGAACAACTGACGAGAATGAGCCTCTGCAGGTTTGTTGCAGCCTTATTTACTTCCTATGTTGTCTCGATACATCTAAAAATGGTCTGCTTCACGTTTGTCTCTTCACTTCCAGATATCATGTTATGTTGAATGGCTTCAAAGTTTTGTGTTTACTTCTGAGCTAGCTACAGAGTTTGGATTGTACACCCACACCAGACCCTCTAATCTCCCACCCATCGGGCGTGTGTGTTGTTTATTGTGTATCTAAAGGTGTGTGGGATGGGACCTGGAGAGAATTTGACTTTGTAGTCATAAATTTGTCACCCATGACCTCATTTTGTCTTGGTAATTCAAGAAGTTAATACATTCGTAATTCTCCATATGTTTGAAATACTTTTGTTCAAGGAAGCTTGGGAGTTTGTTCTTGTTACATGATAGTATTGAATCTCTCTCTCTCTCTCTCTCTCGCTCACACACACACACACTGGATGTAAGGAATTTGTCCATTTTTCGGGGTCTGAAGTTTCAATTTAACACTCGATATTTTTATTTTGTTGCAATCATGTTCTTTTTGTAAATTATGTCAGCAAATGGATGAAAGTATGTGTTCATTTGAGTGCACTAATGTAAAAATATAAATGCTTGTACTTTAATTCCTTGAGAGGACTGAATACCCATACTGCATGTTCTCTCTTGCACATGAGGAATTAAAATTGCATTCGTTACATATTTAGCTAATGCATTTAATACATTTGCATATTTAATATTCATAACCATTTTCCCTGTTCCCTGAAGGAAATTTGCCAAATTGAATGAAAATGTGACAAAATCTAAACATGAACAAATGTGTTGAAATTGAAACTCAAGGGACTAAAGTGAGTTCTTTTTTGAAGCTTTAGTGGTTGGGTTGTATATGTGATTATCATCACAACAATAGTCAGAAATTCAGGAACCTATAGCATGACATATTCAGGAAATCTTGGAGGGAGGGAGGGAGGGAGGAATTTGGAATAGAAATGTCAGATGTATAGATCATAAAATGGGTGTGAAGTCAACAATTCTGAATAACTACATAGTACAGAAATTTATGCGGAGTGTCTAGCTTGAAGAAAGGTTTGGTGTTTGGGGCTGTTGGGAAACAATTTAAACTTCCAGTTCTGGACATAAACCATGAAGAAGATACACGAACATTGGAACTCCTCGATTACCTTCCTACGTTGAATCTTGAAGCAGATTCATAAATGTTTGTACACATTTATTACTTACCACAGAATCATGAACAAGTAACATGCTTGTACTGGTAGATTTATTTATGCAATCATTGGATATAGAATTCATTCACACACGTTAAATATAATGCTCTTACTACAAGTATAGGTTTGTGAAACGAAAATATGAAAAAACAGTGAAGCAAATTGATGAAGAAATGCACTTTGTTCATGATAATAAATTGTTTCTATTGTATCTCTTCTAACACAACAATGCTTAGAAATTCAGAAAACCTATGGCAAGTCATATTTCGAAAGTCTTGAGAGGAAGGAAATTGAATGAGAAAAAATAAAAATTGTGAAAGACTCGTATCCTTTCTTTTTGGCTTTGAGGGAAGGGGAGAGAAAAGAAGATAAGCAGGGTGGTGGACGAATGAATAGAAGGTAAAAGAAGTATTTCGGGAAAACCAATCTTGCGTATAAAACCCATTGTGGTAGTTGCACAGTGTTATGTTTCCCGATGACTCTTCTGAATTGTCTTTTTGGTAGTTTACAAGCGATGAGAAAATTATGCCAATTTTCCTTGTTCTCCCCTGCGGAGAACTGCTAGAAAAGAGGACATGTACACCTCACATCACCTCTCTACTCCAAAACCCACAGAAATATTTGCTTTTAATTTTTGAGATAACAGGTGTAGATTTTGAATTTTAACAGCTTGATTTGTACAAATGTTGATTTGAGTTACTGCGTGGGAATATAAAGAAGTTCTGGAGATTAGATTTATATTTTGGAATGATCTTCCATCTTCTGCAATCAGTCGGCTGAACACATCTTAAGAAAATGAATTATTAAAGGAAGTGAAAAAAGAGAGCATGCATAGATGTATTGGATGAAGAATGATATTTATGTTGAGACATGTACAATATTCTTTTGATCCATACTGTAAGGAAAAAGAGGAGTCCTCTTGAACACGTCTTAAGAAATTAAAATAGTGAAGAGAGCATGCATAGATGTATTGAATGAAGAAAGATTTTTATATTGAGATAAGATGTGTACAATATTCTCTCAGATACAGAATATCAATGAAGCTTGATCCGTACTGTAATGGAAAATCGTCTTTATTCGGATCACACTTGTGATATATGGTATTTGATGTGTCCCCATAAACAATTTTTTCTTGAATGGCGGTAGATAAACTTGAATCTGACTCTTGGGCATTCATAGTTCTGCATAGCAAAGAAGCATCATGAGAATTTCTGGGAGAGGATTTGGTGAATAATATCAAGAAAGTTGAGAATGCGTATGTGTTGGTTGTTAGTTACAGATCTATGGATAGATTTGAGGTCCACTTTCTATATTTTTCAGCTTGTGACCTCTGTTTGATTTTTTTGCACTATATTTTTATTCATGCAGTTGAACTTATTTTTTCCTCTCTTTTTTCCGATATTTATCATGCGTCCAGGCTATGATGAAAGATCAATTCGCAAATTACGTTGTACAGAAAGTACTTGAGACATGTAGTGATCAGCAGCGTGAGCTGATAATGTCAAGAATAAAAGTTCATCTGAATGCACTGAAGAAGTACACATATGGGAAGCATATCGTAGCCCGTGTAGAGAAACTTGTTGCAGCTGGAGGTGAACTTTTCTTTGATCTTTCTTTTATTTCTCCATCCATTTCTTAATAACCAAATGAGGCTAAAATCTTTTTCATTTCACCGCTGAGTACGATGTCACGTACGTGCACTTTGCGCCTGTGCTTTTGCCACGCAGATAACTGTCTTAACCGCCATTTTCAATGTTTGCAGAAAGGAGAATTGCTGCCCAGTCTTCACATCCTGCTTAGATGCTCTAGGAAAGAAAGTTGCTGTACAGCTAACCGAGGCTAGTTTGAGCTGCCTCTCTCTCTCTCTTTCATCTCTTTCTTCTGTATGTGGTGCTCTGCTCTTACCTGTTTCAGGAAGGTATGAGCGAATTGCAAATAAAGGTGTTGCCTGTACTAAAAACTAGAACTGTACATTCTGTAGTTTTGAGTTTATACATAGTCTAGTAAGCTGCGGCTCAGAGGTTGAAGGTTCTTGGTGCTCCACTGCCAAGAAGTGACAAAAGACGAGTTTTAAGGGTGTAAAGTTGATAAAAGGGTGAGGTAGTATACATTGCTGCGTGACTGTACAAATGATGCCATGTGGAGAGTTGGTTATCTGGGTGAGGCCAAGGCTATCATGTATGCTATTTTCTGATTTAGCCGATACATTCAGTTCTTCAAATTTGCTCATATTCTGGTGTTTTGGCGTGCTTTGGTTTTATTGCTTCTAGCATGCATCTGAATTCTTCATATGTTGTGCTGTTTACTTGTTTATTGCTAAACCCGCCGTGTTTTAATTTCGTCTGGGATTGAGCTCTCGACAGTGTTGTTTTGTTGCCTACCTCCTTCCTAGTTGTTTGTCTTTATAAATGTCTACACACACCCTGTACTTGCATTGTAACTTGCCTTTGCTAGCCTCATTGTACTCAATATCTCCGCCCAGTTCACCTGAATACTTGATAATTAATAATTTGGTTGGTGAAGCAAAGTACAAGAATGCAAGGAACTAGACTTGAACTTGCAATATATTGGAAAAATTGAGTTCACGTCTTCTGAAAGAACTTGATAATTTTGATTAGGTTTAAGTGCGGTTTGGTTTGGGTCAGTTTCGACTCCAACCCGAAACCAAAACCAAATTAGTCGGTTTGGGTGAATTTCAATCCAAGCCAATCCACTTCAGCTTTTAAATCAAATCGATCCAAACAAAATTGGCTTGGTTCGGTTCGGTTCAATTCACTTAAGTCAGTTTGAACTTTTAGTCCAAATTGAGTTTTTTTAAAAAAAATTGTTTGGGTTTTGGGTCCGCTTAGATTACAAAAATTAAAATAACTAAATAATTCTATATTACATACACTATTGACTAACGAATAAAATCGGGTTAATAGAGATGAATCAATATAAAATTTAAGAATTTTGTTGCTTTTATGGATTATGTAGCTTGATCGTCTAAGTAGTAAAAACGCAAAGTATAACATAATGAGTTTGTGAAAGGAAATTCTTAATGCTATTATTTGCTGGCAACATCATAGATTGGAGGGAATTGAGATATAGCTATGGAATTAGGACTTATCTTTTGATTTTTATTTTTCTTGAAAAAAAAAAAGGTTAACATGTAAGTGTTTTGGGTCGGTTAAATTAACCAGCGGTTTGAATCGGCCCATCATGGTTTTGTTTTTAAAAAGCCAAATCAAACCAATTACCTTGTCAAACTGATTTGAATTGGCCCAAGTCGGTTCGATTTGATTGGTTTGGTTGATTTTTTGGTTTTTTTTTGCTGAGGCCTAATTCTGATAGGCTTGAGCATTCTTTATACATCTTCTTCCTAGGAATGTTTTATGAAACTTGCTTGGAAGCAGTGTGTTAAAAAGTGTAAAGCGTGATTAGGTGTGAATGCGAAGTTTTAACCTTTACAAGCTTCGGCATGCGTAGTTGAGGCTTAAGCATAAAAAAATGTTTTCTTATTTTTAATCATTTTAAAAATCATTTAATAATTAAAATAATATATATATATATATATATCAAACGTCTAAATTTATAAAATACTATATTAACTTAATAATTCCTATAATTAGTCAATTATACAATTTTCAAATTTTCGAAATGTGAAAGTTAGAATATTTTTCATAGCTTGTGTTTGACACTCATTTTGGGGAAAGAATAGAGTTTGGAATAGTGATTGATTGAAGAATGTATGGTTAAAAAGTAAGGAGAATTTTTAGGTTTATGTGTAATATTATTTTATGGATAGAATGTGATTGAAATGAAAAAAGAGAAATAAAATGGATGTCAAACAGGGACATAGTTTCAATTTTCAACTAGACAAATCTTATTTAATAAATTTATAGGAACTTCATACATGCTTTTAGAGTTTGCAACAAAATAACGAGTCTCAATATCATAATTATATAATGTAGATAGCATCACAACCTAAATCTTATTTAACTATTTAGATAAAGTCATTTTTAACTTTTGTACACATTCTTTTAAAAACATGAAATTAAAGTCAAATGAATTTTTTTTAAAAAAAATTAAAAATTAATAAAGCTAAATGTCAAGTAAAAGAATTTTTTTTTTAGAAAGCACAAAATTAAAAAATTAATAAAGCACGCCTAGGTATAAGAAAGAGATGACAGAAAAAATTCAATTGTTTAGGAATTGAAAAAAAAGTGTCTAGACGTGAAGCGAGACGCGATATAGGCGAGTGTTTTCGGACACTACTTGGAAGTAGAGAGACCAAGCTCGCTTATGAAATAGAGAGATCCAAACTTACATTCTTGAATGGTAATCTAATAGGTTGAGACCTTTTATTGGTATATCTAGCTACCCTCGCATGGATGAAGTATCCATTTATCATGGGCACACACATGATTATCACAAGGGAAAAATTCCCAACTCAGGTTTTATCTATCCCAAAATCAAAAA
>CAIGRT010187728.1:0-14395 GCA_903798405.1 Fraxinus platypoda | reverse complement strand
ACAGTACTAACAGAAACGGAATAAAGCGTAAATGTAAAAAACGTAATATGAAAACACGACAATAGGCTGAAAGCAACAACTGGTATTCTTCTTCCTTCTAACTGAAGCTGCAGCTAGACTAGACTATTTCATGACATCTTCTTCATTCTTCATCCCCCCTCAAGTTGGAATTGGTGTAAATCTCCCAATCCCAACTTGGAGAGAAGATGAGCAAACCGAGGATGAGCAAGAGGCTTAGTAAAAAGATCAGCAAACTGAAGGCAGGATGGAACAAATTTTGGCAGAATAAAGTCAGACTTAAATTGATTCCGGACGACATGACAATCAATGTCCAGATGCTTGGTCCGTTCATGAAAAACGGGATTAGCAGTGATGTGCAAAGCAGCCCTGTTATTGCACCACAAAGAAATAGGCGCGAATATGGGAATTTGAAGATCCCTGAAAATGTATGAGATCCATTGCAATTCACAAACAGTACTTCCCATACTCTTATATTCGACCTCAGCTGAAGAACGAGATACAGTTGTTTGTTTTTTTTATCTTCCAAGACACCAAGGCGGAGCCCATAAAAATGCAATAACCAGTTAGCGATTTTCTGGTATCAAGACAGGAGCCCCAATCCGCATCTGAATATGCTTCCAAAATGAAGGAATTTTGTGCAGGAAAGAAAAGTCCCTTAGAGGGCAACCTTTGAGGTATTTAAGTAAATGTAGAGCTGTTTCCCAATGCACTTGACATGGAGAATGAACGAATTGACTCAATTTTTGAACTCTATAAGTAATATCAGGCCTAGTCAAATTCAAATAGAGGAGACGCCCTATCAAGCGTCTGTATTTCTCAGGGTCAGACATCAAGGAATCTGCCTGTGTCACCAATTTCGTGCCCTTTGGTATAGGTACCGGTACTGATTTGGCTCCAATGAGGCCTGCATCCTGTATAAGATCGAGAATATATTTCCTCTAATTAATATACATCCCGTCTGCATTCCTTGCAATTTCTAACCCCAAGAAGTACCTTGCATATCCTAGATCCTTGATGGTAAAAGCTTGATGTAAGAAATTCTTCGTTTCGATTATATCCTCTTCACTTGAGCCAGTGATAAGGACATCATCGACATATACCAGTAGAAAAAGAGTATGCTGAGTAGAATGCTTGGTAAACAAACAATGATCCTTGGACGATTGATGGAAACCATAACCTTGAAGTTTAAGACAGAGTTCTGTATTCCATTGTCGCGATGCTTGCTTTAAGCCATATAAGCTCCTCTTGAGCTTACAAACCTGCCCTGCTGTGGCTTTGTTGTAACCCTCAGGAGGCTTCATATAAACCTCCTCTTCCAGAAAACCATGAAGAAAAGCATTGTTAATATCCAATTGGTGAAGAGGCCAACCTTTCCCAGCCACAAGTGCCAAAAAAATCCTAACCGTAACAAGCTTGGCCACAGGCGAAAAACTGTCAAAATAATCAACTCCTTGCATTTGATGGTATCCCTTTGCAACAAGCCTAGCCACTGTTCCATCAGGATGGAATTTAATTTTGTATACCCACCTTGAACCAATGGCTCGCTTGTTAGGCGGAAGAGTGGTTAATTCCCAAGTATGATTATTCTCCAGTGCATCAAGCTCATGCAGCATAGCCTTAGTCCATTCTTCACTTTTGTTGGCTTGACAGTATGAATCAGGTTCCTGAGCTATTGAAACATTTGCCAGAAATGCACTATATGAAGGTTTAAGTTGTGGCGAAACAAGAAAAGGAAATGTAGGTGGAGTATACCCATTTTGAGATGGTGAGACCCTTTTACAGCATGAAGCAACATTAACAATTGGCAAATCCTACATGATAGTAACATTTGTGACGTAGTCTTGTAACCAAGATGGTTGGGATTTAGTTCTAGCACTTTGTCTAATAGGTGGAACAGGTGAATCAAGGTGGGGTGAAGGTTCAAAAGAGGTTTCAGAGGTGGAAAGAATTTCAGGGAATGGCACTGGAATGAGGGGAATTGAGTCAGAGGTAACATCAGGGGGAATTGAGTCAGAGGTAACATGANATAAAGGTAGAGAAGGGTGTGAGTCAACTGACTGATCATGTTTAAAAGGGAAAATTGACTCGAAAAATTCAATATCTCTAGAGACATGTAGTTGTTTGGTGTCAACATCAAACACCTTAAACCCTTTTTGACCAGGACTATATCCAAGGAAGATACATTTGTGAGATCTAGACTCAAACTTGGTTTTATGTGGTTTGGTATTCGCAATGTAACATAAGGAACCAAAAGTTCTAAACAAAGAATAGTCTGGTTTGTGTCCAAATAACCTTTCAAAAGGAGTCTTCCATTGTAAAATCTGGGTAGGAAGTCTGTTGATAATGAATGTGGCCATTAACAAGGAGTATGGCCAGAATTTTTTTGGTAAACACGCTTGAAACATTAAGGATCGAGCAATTTGGAGTAAGTGTTTGTGTTTTCGTTCTACCACCCCATTTTGTAGGGGTGTATAGACGCAAGTTCTATGGTGAATAATCCCAAACGTTTTGAACATGTTTTGACACTCATGACCAATAAATTCAGTTCCATTGTCGGTTCTCACACGTTTGACCCTTTTATCAAACTGTGTCTCAACCATTCTAAAAAAATTGTCCAGGGTTTTTGTAACCTGTGTCTTATGCACTAAAAGGAATGTCCAAGTTGATCGACTATAATCATCAACTATAGTGAGCATATAGGGAGTGGCAGTGAGTGAAACTTGTTTATATGGCCCCCAAAGATCAACATGGATAAGGTCAAAAATTGATTGAATATGAATGGTGCTGACGGGGAAAGAACTCCTTTGCTGTTTAGCCTTGTGACAAATTTCACAATGTTTAAGGATATTAGATTTTTTTGGGAGATGCTTGAGAAAATCTAAATACTTCATGGTATTATATGATATATGCCCAAGTCTATTATGCCATTCAAGAAAAGGATCATTGGATGAGAAAACAGAAATTTTATTGATGTCAAAAAGCTGATTACAAGATGTAGTATACTTAGGAAATTCAGAATTTGCTATCAGTTTATCCCCACCACTATTTTTTTCGAAAATGAAACTAGACTCATCTAACAAATATAACTTCCCTACAAGCCTGCCAACTGCCAATACTCCTTCATTCTGCAGGTCCTGCAATAGACAAGAATTGCGATAAAAGGTTAATTTCAGTTTTTCAGATTGGGTGATTTTTGGCACTGACAGAAGGTTGAACTTGAAACTAGGAACATATAGAGTATCCGTTAGATGTAATTTAGGGTGTAATTCAACATTCCAATATGTTGTACTGACTTATTTGTTCCATTAGGTAGGCAAATGATAGTGGGTTGTGTAACATGAGTTAATTGTGTCATAAGATTCAAGTCTGTGCAAATGTGATTGCTGGCTCTTGTATCAATAATCCAGGTCCCTAGTTTCATATGATCAAAACCAGCTAAAAATGAGTAATGTGAGGAGTAATGTGAACTCATACCTGCATACTCCGTAATGTGTGCAAAGTTCACCTTATTTTCCGCTTCTATTAGTTTCTTTCCTCTCTAAGCTTTCAGTACTTCCTGTGTCACCAGATTGGCTAAATCAGCAGATGTCGCCATATCCACTCTCCTGTTCTGATTAGCCTTATCATCCTCAGAGTTAAAAGGTGTATCCATCATATTAATAGAAAATCGTCCATCTCCAAAATTCCTAGGCCTTTGTTCCTTTGGCATTTTGTACCAATCTGGATACCCTATCAGCTTGAAGCATTCATCTCTTGTATGACCTTTCATATTGCAATGATCACAGTGGTGTAGTTCTTTCTCATTCCCAAACCTTTTATAGCTTCCTCTGCCTGCACTATACCTCACAGTACTTCTATTAAAACCACCTATACTTCCATTTTCTCTTCTGTAATCCATGGATTTGACTAACATAGTTGTATTATCATTTGAATCAAGGAAATCATCCTCAGAGTTAAAAGGTGTATCAATCATATTAATAGAAAATCGTCCATCTCCAAAATTCCTAGGCCTTTGTTCCTTTGGCATTTTGTACCAATCTGGATACCCTATCAGCTTGAAACATTCATCTCTTGTATGACCTTTCATATTGCAATAATCACAGTGGTGTAGTTCTTTCTCATTCCCAAACCTTTTATAGCTTCATCTGCCTGCACTATACCTCACAGTACTTCTATTAAAACCACCTATACTTCCATTTTCTCTTCTGTAATCCATGGATTTGACTAACATAGCTGTATTATCATTTGAATCAAGGAAAATATTGTGTACCTGTCTCTGTTTCTCAACTCTTAACACCATAGAGTATGCCTTATTGACAGAAGGAAGCGGATCCATAACCAACACTTGATTCCTTATATGATCAAATGTATCATTTAATCCCATTAGAAACTGCATCGATTAGAGGTAGTCAGATCTGAAATTTCTTTAGATGCTGTACATGTGTAGGTAGGTATTGGCATTAGACACGTCAACTCATCCCACAGTTTCTTAAGTCTGGTGTAATACTTTTCAACTGTTAAAACTCCTTGTGAAATGCTACTGATTTCTCTCTGTATTTGATATAACATTGGGCCATTGCACTCACCATACCTCTCCTTCAATTCAGACCATAAATCCTTAGCTGATTTGGTATAGATGAAGGCTTCAACAATGTCTTTCGCAATATAATTTAACAACCATGACCTAACCATACAATCTACCCGAATCCACTGTTCGATTTTAGATGCATTTTCTGTGGGTTTATTACACTTTCCATCAATGAAACCCAATTTCATCTTAGCTCCTAAAGCTATAATGATAGATCTACTCCAACTTAGATAATTTTTTCCTGTCAATACTGAAGTAACTAGAACCATACCCGGATGATCTGAATTTTGGAGATCTAGTGGATCTCTACTCGAATACTCCTTTCCTTCTGTTTCATCCTCAGTATCTGATCCTGATGCCATTTTTTCTTCAGCTAATTAATCAATTTCTCAATCAAAAAACTTTGAATTAGCAGCCCGCTCTGATACGATGAGCAAAAGTAGCTGAAGAATATTTGGAGAAAAGGGATTTTATTCAATCCATCGAATTAACAGAAATGGAAAGCACTTGCGTTATATATAGACGCAAGAGAAAGCTATTGTCCAATTAGAGGCTGACAACACACCAAAACGAGCATGTCATGATTGTCTTTGCCTTATTTACGTAAATGTAAAAACGTAATATGAAAACACGACAATAGGCTGAAAGCAACAACTGGTATTCTTCTTCCTTCTGACTGAAGCTGCAGCTAGACTAGACTATTTCATGACATCTTCTTCTTCATTCTTCAGATACCACTTTTAACATATTAGGAATAGCCCATAAACCTACCACCTTTTCTATTTGTGTGTAACTGCGCACGCCACCAACTGATATTCTCTCCTTTTATGAGGATTAGTTAATTATCTCTTAGAATTGTTGATTAGCTAACGTTTAGTGACAGCTAAACAAATGTTTAAACTTCACTGACAAATGAGAAACATTTAAAAAGTTCGATGTAACTTGAAGAAATTTAAAGTTCGATAATTATTGATCAGAAGGTTTAGCGGCAATTCGTATATTTACAAAAAGATATAAACATTTTATCTTCTCCAGCCAATCTCACCCACCCACCCTGGCACCCCCAATTACCTTCGATCAAACACTACCTCCACATATGTAGTCATGCTGCCAGTGGCAGTGTCATTCTAGTTGGTGAACTCAAATGTCTCTGGTTGATATTCTATTAGGGAGCTTAGCTTAGAGCAGGGATCAAAACCGTCAATAAGACACTGGCCAATGGGTGCTGATTTTCTCTTATGGAGGTTAACTGCGATTTTTTATCCATTCAATTTTCATTTTTTCAGAATTAAGTTTTCTAAGGTGGTGGTGGTGTCATCACCATCATAGGTGTGGCTGCATATGTGGATGTGGTGTTTGGTCGCAAGTTGGAGTGAATTGGGGTGAAGTGAGTATGGTAGGGTGGATGAGTTTGGCTAGGAAAGATGATATGTCTTGTCGTTTTATTGCTTTTTTTATTTTTTAGTTTAAAGATGAGGAAAAAATATAATTAAAAGGTTGATGAAAAAGAATTGAGAGTGAATATGTTACATTTCGTAAAGATTAGGGAGGAAAATTTGCAAATTTCCCGATTTGGATTCACGTCATGTAAAAACCTAACTACAGGGAATTTCCAATTGCAAAGCGTCTGATATTAATGGCGGAGGGTGGAGACCAAGTAAATCTACATCTACCACGCACACACATATCTCTGCTGAAATGACGGCCGTCCAATAAAAATTAACTATGCCCTGTTTGAGTCCTATTCTACAAAAATTCATTTTTTTTCAAATTCATTTTTAACTATGCATTCTCTCAATAAAATAATTTTACAAGAAAATTTAAAATTTTTTCCTACTTTTTAATCACGCGTTTTTCAAAAATCACTATTACAATATATATATATATATTACAATTTCTATATCTAATACTCATAAATCGATCCATCCACATTTTATTCTTATTAGATGTTGTATTACAAGGGTGTTATTTCCATTTTCTTTTAATACTAGAATTTAAACCTTCCTCATGTCTCTGTTGAATTATCATTTATTTTATTTTACTTTTATCTTATTTCTCTTTCCACGTGTTCTCTTTCTTTATTTTCTGTTAGTTTGTTAGGTGAGTTGTCATCCTTTTATTGGCTTTGTCTTGTATATATTTTGTACTGTGATTCCTTTTGCTTTAAGAGATAATAGAGAGAAAATACGCAGAGGAAGTTTCACTGCACATATCGCCTTATTTCTTCTTCCAGCTTTTGATTATGGTATCAGAGCCATAAATAATCTCGCACCCATAAATTTTTGAAGTTATAAATGTATAAGCGAGAAGATGGCAAACAACAACGATCAAAATGATGATCTACAAATTCCTCGGGCGGTTGAACATGGAGCAGCAGCAAATGAGTATTCCAATGGAGACCCATTGGATTTGCGGAGTTCGGATCATCCAGGAATGATCCTTGTAACTTCACCATTGACAGGTAAAAACTATCTCAACTGGAACGGGTCCATTAAAATAGCATTAGGTGCGAAATTAAAGTTGGGCTTCATAAATGGGAATGTGAGAAACCAGATATTGAATCTCAAAATTTTGATCAATGGAATAGGGTAGACTGTATGGTTAGATCTTGGATCTTAAATTCAATCTCAAAGGAAATTGTGGAAGCATTTATTTTCATGACATTAGCCAAGGATTTATGAGATGAATTAAATGAGAGATATGGTGAATGCAATGGGCCATTACTTAAACAGTTGCAGAGAGAGATCAGTAGCATGACACAAGGATCAATGACAATGGAGAAATATTTCACCAATCTTAAAAAATTGTGGGATGAAATCGCTTGTCTTATGCCATCACCAGTCTGTATACGTGGAGCTGCAAAGGAAGTTTCTGATTCAGCTTCTTTCAACAAACTTATGCAATTTTTGATGGGCCTGAATGATACATATGACAATGTTAGAAATCAAGTTCTTGTGATGGAGCCTTTACCCTCGGTGAATAGAGCCTATTCCATGGTTCTAAGGGTGGAAAAACAAAGAGAAGTGCATATGTTGTATCCTGAAACTAATGATAACACTGCGATGATGGTCAGTGGAGTTAATACTAGGAATGATGGACGTGGAAGAAATGGATCTGGGAGAGGAAATTGGACAGGTAGATCTGCTTTTGGTAGAAGAAACAATGCTGTAGAAAGGAGAATTAACAGAAGATATGGCAATTATGATAAGGAGCTAATGTACTGTGACCACTGCGGTATGAGTGGACATTCAAAGGAAGGATGTTTCAGACTTATTGGTTTTCCAGATTGGTATAAGAAAGATCAAAGGACAAAGGATCCTAGCTGGAGAAATGCTGTAAACAATGTGATGAAAATGGATAATTCACCCCTTGATTTTGAAGATGGTTTTGCTACTGTGACTTCAAAGGATACATCATCCTCTTCCAATATTGCTGCCATTGTTCAGCAAGAGTTGATGAAAATGCTGAAAGGAAAGAAGCTCACTGATAATGAAGATCAAGTGAATTTTGCACATCTCAGGGATTATTCTGGTATGTACTCTCAACATTTTGCTTTTACTTCACTTGATGAACTGAAATATGGAACTTGGATTGTTGACACAGGTGCTAGTAATCACATATGCACAAATTCATCACAAATGACCAACCTAAAACCAGTCACACAGCCTACCTCTGTTTTGCTACACGATGGTTATGTCAAAGCTGTCAAACACATTGGAACCATTGCCATGAACCACAAAATCATTTTAACTGATGTTCTTCACGTACCTACTTTTAAACTTAATTTACTATCAGTCCCTAAACTCTGCCAAACTGCACAGGTTAAATTTATCTTCTATCCTACATATTGCTTGATGCAGGACCTAAAGAGTGATAGGACGTTGGCAGTTGGAAAATTGAATGGAAAGTTATACATACTTGATGACCATAGTTTCCTGAATAGTGGAGTTGGAAATTGTTATAGGAGAATGAATATCTGTAATCTTCTATCTACTGGGATTTTGAATTCTAGAAATAAAATTCCTTTTACTGATAAGGCTTCTCCATTTTCTCTTGTTGATTGGCATATTAAACTTGGTCATGCTTCATTTCAATGCTTACAACATCTCAGCTTCCTTAAACAACTTTGCAATTATGCCATTAAGAATGTAGAACCGTGCGATATTTGTCACAAAGCAAAACAAAACAGACTTTCGTTTCAAAACTCACAAATTCACTCAAAAACCACATTTGAATTGTTGCACATTGACATATGGGGGTCCCTATAGACAACACACCCTGACTGAACACCTTTTATGCTTACCATTGTGGATGACTACAGTAGAGCCACATGGACCTTCATGCTTATTCACAAATCCTAGACTGTTAAGACCTTAGAAATCTTTTCAAAATGATTAAAAACCAGTTCAAAAAGGATGTAAAAGTCATTAGAACAGACAATGGAAGTGAATTTACTGGAAATGAACGTCAAACCTTGCTCCAAACTTTAGGAATTCTTCACCAAGAATCATGTGTCTACACTCCACAACAAAATAGAGTTGTAGAAAGAAAACACAGACATTTACTCCAAATGGCTAGATCCCTCATGTTCCAAGCTCATTTACCTCGATATTTCTAGTCACACTCTATACTAATGGCCACACACATTATAAACAGAATTCCCAGTTCAGTGTTAAATTGGAAGACTCCTTTGGAGATCCTATACAACACTAAACCAGATTTTTCTTCCCTTAAAACTTTTGACTGCCTTTGTTACATAATCAATACCAAACCTCACAAAGACAAATTTGAATCAAGAGGTTATAAGTGTGTATTTATAGGTTATAGCCCTGGACAAAAGGCTTACAAAGTCTACAATTTATCCACTAAACAAGTTCAAATTTCAAGAGACATTGCCTTTTATGAAAATTACTTTCCTTTCAAATCAGATACAAATCCTATTACTGATAAATCCCATCCAGTTATTCCATACCCTGAATTTTATGATGATGATCTAACCATAATGCCCTCTGTTTCCCCTTGTGATAATCAAAATGATGAGCCTTTACAAAACACAACCACAGACACATCATCTGATGAAACCACTGCTGATTCTTCCTCCACTAATCATAACACTATTCAAATCTTCCAATTTCCCTTTCCTGAATCTCCAGAAAATATAACATCTGAGCCTTTAACACTTAGACAAAGTACCAGGCAAAAGGCCAAACCAATATGGATGGAAGATTACATTACTAATGTAACTGAAAATTCAATTGCTCCAACTGCCAATCACCAATCCTCTTTCAACCAAACAAAACTTATTTCACAATTCACACCACATACATATCCTTACACAATTTCACCAAACTTACACCATACATATGTGACATACCTGGCTAATGTGTCAAAAATTCAAGAACCAAGTTCTTACCATCAAGCCTGTAAAGATAAAAGTTGGATACATGCTATGAATGAGGAGCTGGGAGCACTAGAATCAAATAAAATATGGGAACTCACTGATTTACCTCAAGGGAAGAAAGCTATTGGATGCAAATGGTTATACAAAGTTAAACTCAAACCGGATGGAAGTGTGGATATGCTTAAGGCAAGATTAGTGGCAAAAGGCTACAATCAATTAAAAGGAATTGATTTTTTTGATTATTTTTCACCTGTTGCAAAGCTTGTCACAGTCAGGATTTTTATTGCAATAGTCTCAGCCAGGTCTTGGCCTCTCCATCAACTTGATATCAACAATGCTTTCTTGCATGGATACCTTGATGAAGAGGTTTATATGCAGCAGCTTCCGGGATATACCACAGTAACGGCAAACAAAGTCTGCAGACTGAGAAGAAGCTTATATAGATTGAAGCAGGCCTAGAGACAATGGAATACTGAACTCAGTCTTAAGCTCACAGAGTATGGGTTTGTTCAGTCCAATCATGACCATTGTTTGTTTCTTAAGCATTCATCCGATCACAGTTTATTTCTCCTTATTTATGTAGATGATGTCTTAATCACTGGAACTCATGAATCTAACATTATATCAGTCAAGAAATATATGCATTCTCAATTCACCATCAAAGATATTGGAGCTGCAAAATATTTTATAGGACTTGAGATTGCTAGAGGTGAAAATGGGACATATGTTAACCAGAGAAAATACATTTTGAACATCATTAAAGATGTTGGGCTCATTGGTGCAAGATTAGTTTCAGTTCCAATTCCAAAAGGTACAAAACTTTCACAAAACTCCAGTCCTCCTTTTCCAGATCCAGAAAGATATAGAAGACTGATTGGAAGACTTCTATACTTAAACTTGACCAGACCAGACATTACCTATGGCATACAATAGTTAAGTCAATTTGTTCATAGTCCTTGTCAAATTCATTGGGACACTGCAATTCATTTGTTGCGATATCTGAAAGGATGCCCTTCACTAGGCCTTCACTTTCCAGTACAACAGAATTTCACCTTAATAGCATACTCAAATGCTGATTGGGCTTCTTACAGTGATACTAGAAGGTCTCTCACTGGCTTTTGTATCTATCTTGGAGACACACTGATTTCATGAAAAACCAAGAAACAGACCACGGTTTCTCGATCCACAGCTGAGGCTGAATACAGAAGTTTGGCAACAACTGTATGTGAAGTCACATGGATCAATTATATACTGAAAGACTTTGCCATTCCTATACCTTTACCTATCCCTTTATGGTGTGACAATAAATCCTCCCTACATATTTGTGCTAACCTAATTTTTCATGAAAGAACTAAGCACTTGGAGATTGATTGCCATATTGTTAGAAATAAATTTAAGGAAGGATTCGTTTTGCCTCAACATGTTCCTTCCACTCAACAAGTTGCAGACATATTCACCAAAGCATTAGTAGCCCCTCAGTTCTATCACTTAGTTTCCAAGTTGGGATTGGCTGACCTCCACCAATTGCCAGCTTCAGGGGGGATGTTGAATTATCATTTATTTTATTTTACTTTTATCTTGTTTCTCTTTCCACGTGTTCTCTTTCTTTATTTTCTGTTAGTTTGTTAGGTGAGCTGTCATCCTTTTATTGGCTTTGTCTTGTATATATTTTGTACTGTGATTCCTTTTGCTTTAAGAGATAATAGAGAGAAAATACGCAGAGGAAGTTTCACTGCACATATCGCCTTATTTCTTCTTCCAGTTTTTGATTTGTAGGTGTAATTAATTTAGGGTTCAATTTGTAAGAACCCTAGTCCATTTTTATTTCTCCCTTTTTCTTTGTAGTATAATTCTCAATTCCCATACAGATGCTACATTCTGCACAATGTCTCCTTGTGAACCCATTGGTGTACAACGTCTATATTAATGCTTGGAACGGATTGTACTGTATTTCAATTTTGAGATCTCTTATAAGATACACAATACGTGGTTTATGAGTAGGAATGACAACGATACGAGTATGGGACGGGTCAGCTCATTCTCACCCTCATCCCGTGAGGTATTTTTCTCACAGTGTCCCATCCCCGTGCTCGATTAAAGCGGGACGGGGTAGAGTAAGATAGGTCCCCTGCCCTATTTATTGTCCCTTTTTTTTTATTTTTTTATTTTATATTTTTATGTCATTAGCTAGTATATATTATTACTTTTTTTCCAATTTGTTAAAAACAACTCATGTTCTATGGTAAATATTTTATTTTTGTTTAATATTATATATATAGAATTTATGGTTAAAATATAAAGAAAAAAATTCAGTTTACGTGTAATATTATTTTATGGGAGGATGTATGGTTGAAAATAAGTTTTGAAAAAATTCATTTTCTAAAAAAGGAAACCAAACAGGGCTTAATGATATAAAAGTTAGGTAGCATTGGGTAGGGTTTTGAAGGCCAGGAATCGCATTTCATTAGTAGGACTTCTAAAAAAATTATGCTTGGGATGTTCGTGCTTTCAAAAGGACTTAAAACAACTCATAAACTTCAGTATTTACAAAAAAAATATTCATAAAATATTTTTCTAACAATGTTTGAGAAGTTTTAAATAGAATATATTTTTTAAAAAAATTATCTTTCTGCTGCATGAAAGAACTTTTGTTATTAATTATACACGAAAAATGGTGTGTTTGATGGATACTATTCAGGAAAGAATGTATTTTAAATAGTGTTATGATGAGAAATATGTGATTAAAAAATAAGGAAAAGTTATTGATACGATGAAAAATATTATTTTATTGAAAAATGTGTGGTTGAAAATGAGTTTTGAAAGAATGTCTGTCAAACATGGGCTGGGCTAAAATTTATAGTAATTCATTTCCGAAAACTCGTGTGTAATCACATTTTTTTTCCAACCATAAAATTGATACGATCTCTAGCTCGCTTAAAATTGGGATATCTATATCTCTTGACTAGAAAGTTGTTCTGAGACTATCATGTATCCTTCTTCCTCATCAGAAGAGCAAACTCCCATTTAATACTCGTTTTTGTTCTTTTGAGGACTGTTGGGGTTTGTTTTTGTAAATGGACAATATTTTTTTTTAACAAAAGAAAACCCTAGGTAGCAGGCACATTCATAGAATAGACATTCCAGTGTAGAAGTCACTTGAGAGAATCTCCAACCAGCTAGGACTTCCCCTCCTTTCCTTCTATAAATATCTAAGAATCCCATAAGTTCAAGCATCCCTCAGCATTACATAGCTAATTATATTTCTTGTCCTTCCCGATTTATCTCTCCCTCGTTCATATTCTTATGGCTCGTTCAACTTTAATCATTTTTTCCCTTGTTCTTATCATGATTTTCTCCCTGAAAATTCAATCTATCGAGGGAAGAAACTTGAGGTTGAAGGACAAAAATTATTTAAATGCTTACTCCTCAGCAAAGATTGCGAAAACGAATGTGGCTGCAATTATGCCGCCGCCGCAGGTGCCACCACCACCGGTTCTAGTTGCATTTGACTCCCGACCACCTCCACCAGGCCACGTGGATGATTTCAGGCCCACAGCACCAGGTCACAGTCCCGGGATTGGACACGATCTTCACACGTAAATAGGGTTAGAACTTGTGTTCACTGTTCTCAATAACCGAATGTTATATGCACTATGCCAAGTATTTATGTATTGATTATTTCCCTTGTATTGTACTGATTACATATATGATTAGCATTCAATTTGTATGCTAAGTATGTATTGAATATATTTATATTTTCTTTGTATTCCAATTATTAAATATATGTTCACCGTTCAGTTTGTATTTGCATGGATTTTTTTACCATAAATGTGCGGTCGTTATTTTTCTAAGTTTTTCCTGAATCAAATTTAGCTCCCATTTGGCTTCACTAAAAAAAATTGATATAATGATCAATCAAAGTAACAATCAATTTTAAGCACATATTTTATGGGATTTACAATTTTTATCATCCGTTAAACACACATTTCATCAACTGTTATCAAAACCTATTAAAAATCTAATTTTTGCAAAACTAATCAAGAGCTTATAATCTTGTCAGGATAACACACACTAAACATACAGTTGTCGTAGTAAAATCTCACCCTGCTTAATATATGATAAATCAAAATATAAAAATTTAAGCTACTATTCTTAAAACTACATGCCGGATGATGACTTGTTTGAAATCATCAATCTACGAATTTGATTGTACAATATGAATTTTTAGACAGATTGAATTGCTTATTTGAGTTTTCGATTCCTATACATGCCGAGTTTCGTACTTAGTTGTGAGTAGCACACATCCTTATTACCAAAGTTTCTCACCCTAGTTTTCATCCGAAGTGTTCACATCATCGACACCAGGGGCGGAGGCAGGGGGTCCT